>JASANC010000519.1:0-13880 GCA_030248135.1 Theristus sp. LFF4_11 | reverse complement strand
TACCAATTTCTGGTTAGGTTTTGGGGAACAATTCTGCTAACGCCTTTTCCCTAACGGACAAAGTTCACAAAAAAACACCAACAACAAACCGTTATAGTCGTGTGCCGGATACAGTGCGAAGTCGTCGGGCAACGAAAATATTCGCTTGTGAACAGACTCGTACAGAAGTCCGGGATCGCCTGAAAATGGGGCGAGCAAAGGGATGACTTCAAATCAAAAACTCGACTGAAGCAGCGGCTTGAGCAACTGCAAATGGTAAAAAAAGAGACAGCACTGGTACAAAATAATGATCGGGCTTTGCGAGACCAAAAGCAATCAAAATTGAATGACTTGTGGTGTGACCAACACCAAAAAACTCCAGCTAACTCAATAACATAACCAACCAGCTGATTGGTTGGTGATCACGTGCATGCATTGCTGGAGAGCGTCGGAGTTTGCTTTGCACTGAATGCGTGCATGCACGTGATCACCAACCAGTCAGCTAGTTGGATATGTCATTGAGTTAGACTGTACCTTGCTGAAAGTCCGTTCGCCCACATCCGCCAATCAGCAGCGTGTCCCCAGTGAACGCCATACGGCCGCGGTGCCAAACGAACGTACAGCAACCTGTGAAACACAAAATGCCGCTGAACTGATTCGAGATCTTGAAGTGTTGCGAAATCTGTCGAATTCGAACAACCACGAACATCTGTGAAGAGGTCTTGCCTGAGTTTGAAACAACATGTTGGGTGCACACAGTGTGTCCGTAATTGTGTTTCAATCGCGTTTGCGCTCGTTCGGTGCTCAGTGCACTTCAGACCAGGTGAGACGGACAATTCGGTGTTTGGGGAACGGGTCCCGCAAACCGGCGTCGCAAATGAAAATTGCGGGTATTGCGGTCGGTGCGTTTCGCAATCAATCAATCAATCAACAACCTCGAAAGCGGCCTGATCGTTCACCGTCACCAACGATTTTTGAAACGCAACATCCAGTCAATCAACACCCGATCCAACTGACCGTCGGTGTGTCCGGGCGTGCTGCGCACTTCGAGTTCGTCATTTCCGAACTGGATTCTGTCGCCGTCCGAAAAGTGAAAGTCCGCCTGCGCACCGCTGGCCTTGCCGATGCCGGTTTTCAACGACGTCAGTCGCTTCCGCAGCTCTCCCGTGCCTGTCACGTGATCCGCGTGACAGTGCGTGTTGACTGGAAATTGACGGGAAATGGCATGAGAATGGCAGAAAATGCCATTAAGACAGGAATACACAAAGTAACGGAAATAACGAAGAATGTTTCTAGCATCATCCAGTCGAATGAGCTGCTTTATGACTAGCTGCTCTTGAATTCTACTGCATTGAACTGATTGGGCCTCCTACCAGCTCGATGAAGCCAATCAGCACGCACGATTGATAAGTTTGCTGGACTGTAAAAAAAAGGAATCAGTCCAGTGTATGCGTGTTCTGTGTTCAAAAATTTCAAATCGAGCATGGGTTCTCAAAAGAAGACTCAAATTGGACAATGAACGACTACTCACTTGCGTACTTCAGCTGCAGGCCCATTTGCTTGACGACCTGCATGGAAAAGTCAGAAATTGCAATTTCTCAACTAATTTCAACAGCAAAAGCCCAAGACTAAGCCTAAAGATCACACTGCGGTTCTCACAGCTGATAGCATTTGAATTTTTTAAAAAATTTTCTTCAAATTTTGAAACGCAACCAAGAAAAGCGAACTTTCACATCGCGGTCAACCGTCTCAAGGACCGGATCGATAATGACGCCCTCGCTTGTCGCTCCGCAGGCGACGATGTACGTGTACGTCGACGACAAATGTTCGAACAGCTGCACGGAATGGAACGAGGCAAAAGAAAATTGGGGTTTTATCGAAAAAATCGAAAACAAAAAAAAACGAAAACAAAGAGCGAATCCTTGAAAACGAAATTGCACCGGCAAGCGGTACCTGTCTGAAAATCACCGGTGCTGCGTAAATTCCACGTTGTGCCATATTTATTTCCAGAAACAGACGCAGATCTGGTCAAATATTCGGTTCAAATTCAAATTGAAAAGAAAATCAGCCTAAAAAAGTTTTCCAAAAATTAAAAAAAAACGTGAAGAACATGACAATGATAAAACGAAAAGAACAAAGATGAACACAACCAAACACTGTTTCTTGTTCAAATGAACAAAAAATAGAGATTGTGCACAAAAACTGGTTTCCACGTCATTATTCTACAACAGCTGTGTGGTCACGTAGACCGAGACGTCACGTGCAAACAATCCGAAGTGCAACAAAATGCGCGGTGTGCGCTGTTTGAATAGGAAAACTGTGACACCAACAAATGTGCACACTTTGGTGAACGTTCCAGTTGAGACCAACCAGCAAACAAACAATTTTACAGATATGGAAACTTTGAATTCACCGCAGGTCAAACCAGACAAGTGCAAAGATCACACATCATACTGTCCCGTCGTATCCTCGCATTGATTTTTCTGAGACAACCTAATTGTAATGGACAGAATCACAATTGAATTCAAACAGTAGCAC
Source organism: Theristus sp. LFF4_11 (assembly GCA_030248135.1). NCBI lineage: Eukaryota > Metazoa > Nematoda > Chromadorea > Monhysterida > Xyalidae > Theristus > Theristus sp. LFF4_11. The sequence continues at coordinate 11,363 of JASANC010000519.1, read as the reverse complement.
TGCTGAATCTGACCAGCAAATTATTGGGCACAGGTTAGACCCTGATGAAAGATTTAAAAAAATTTTAATACAAATTTTGAAGATCAAAAGCCCAGCCATTGTCACATTGCAACAGTGGTTTATCTATCAATATAAGCAGAGTTTTAAGTGCATAAATCAGCCTATTGTAGCAAATCAATTCCCTATTAAACTATGAATTCAGTGTGTAAATCAGTCAATCAACTCGTAATAATCACAATTTTTTCAAAAATGTAGATACTCCAGACTCAAGAGAAAGTGTGGGAGGAAAGGAGAACAAGACAAGCGGCAACGAAAGCAAGACAAAGGCTCAAAGCCTCAACGGATAGTATGCAAAATCGAAAAAATTGAATTGTGCAATGGATTTGTTGACTTTAGGACGCACAACAGTCAATTTATTCAACCAAGTGCCGTTTTGAAAACCATTGTGATTATCGGAGGAGGGATGTGGGCTGTGATTATTTATTGTGTTGTGTATTCTTGAAATTTTGACTTTTGACAGCGCGCGCTTGTGAGGTTGAAATCAACGCCAAACTTGTTGCAATGCGTCAAGTCCCGGTTGAAAAAATCCATTCCGTCTCCACAGTTTTCGAATTCAAATCAGGCAGTTTTCGAATTCAAATTGCGGTTCATCTCAATGAACAGCAAATGATTGAAAAGCTCATTTCCAACCACCAGAATCTCATTTTCACGCCGAAACATTCGACAAAATAAAACTTCAGTCCCAGTGTCTTTGAAGTGACTTAACGCGCTACAACAAGTGTTGTGCCCTCCGCGATGTGCGATTCCAGTTAAATCCGATTCAGTGTCGCTTTCGCAATGCAGCTGTCTCGTCAGTACTAGTTTCGTTTGAGAGTGACAGTCGGTCACACACTTGGAAAGTTGATTTTCGAAAAATATCATCTTGTCACCTCGTTACAAGTGTGTTTCTTGTTTCTTGTTGACCGCGACTGTATTATGTGTTGTTTTTCGCGTTTTGAAATTTTGATTTGTTTTGTTGCTGAAAAAAAATTGAACCGGCGCCAATAAACGAGAAAGGAATTCTGCAGAACTGTCACAGTTTGAGATTGATTATTTCCTGACATAGCGGATCGTCAACTGTCCGTCAGCTGACAACATGATTCTCCCGTATTTGTGGCGTCAATCAACTGATTTAGCAAAATAGCACGAATTGGTTTGAATAAGAATGAGGATGCAACAACGGTATGCGGGCACCGAATCTACCATCATTCTGGTGATATGTATTGCCAGTGAGTTTGTTTTATAATTTTTCGATTTCTTTTTTTTCAATTTTCGCATCCTTCTAAATTCAATGGATTTGAAACACGTCGCTAAATGAGAAGAGGTTCGATTCTTGTGTTGGAATCCGCGCATTTCGTTTTAACGCCGCAAAAAAGAACACCGCCTTACTAAAATGAAGTGACGCTCACCAAAGGGGAATTTGAATGAACATATTCAACGGTGTTCAAGTCGTTTTTTCAAGATGCACATGCACTGACTTGGTTGGACTGAACTGGAGGAGGCGTGTTAGTGGAGTCAGCTTGTCTGGAAGGAACAAAAGAAAACAATGAAACCGAAACAACACATGTTTCACTTTTGATCACCAACCTCGTCTTGTGTCCAATGTTACAAGCGTGCTGATCGGATTACAAACCGGCCAGGCGGCCAAAAATGCGATCGAAATTTTCAACGCATCATCCATCAACGTTCGTTCACGTGACGTTGCGCTGCAAACCAGATTTCGGAGGTCACAGGACTTTCGGACAATGAAACTGAATGGACAGACGCTGCAAAAAAAATCACGCCTCAATGGAAATAATATTGTAAACAGATTGTAGTGCGTGGAATTTATTACGGACTGTTTGTGAAATTTTAAGATGAGAAGCTTTGATGAGTAACATTTCTTCAAAGTTTGCAAAGAAAGAATCAAATCAACGATCAGTTGCAGAAATGTTGACAACGACAACAAGTCGACACCTTCCTCCTATATCAGTAAAAATGCAAAGTGCAACGGCAACCTGTTTGCAAGCATTCATAAGATGAAACAAAAGCAATTGTTGAAAATGAAATGATTGGCAAGAGGAGAAAAGCAAACGGCAGATGCCGGTTGTTGTGCAGTGATGGAATGGCTCATCGGTCGTTCTTCATTGTCCTTGTTAGCTGCTCTTATCGACTTGGTCAAATGAAAAAAGTCCATTTTTGCATTGCATCGAAGCGTTCGTTCACCTCTGGAACTTCGGTAGCGCTTGCTGCAGATTTCGAAACAAGAATGAAACGGGGAAGAAAATCAAACCCAATGCAAAGAAAAAAACTGACCGACAACAAAATAAACGCGATCAAACGACACCAAAAAATTTTGTTCGATCGCTTGTAAAAAAGAACAAAATAAGAAAACGGGAAAAAACAGTAAAACGTTTGCTTTGCCCGACCAATGAGCTTGTCGTGGTCGCTTGACTTTTTGATGTACTCATTTAAATACTGTAACTTTATTTTTGGCTATGGTTTGGCTTTTGTTAACGAGACACAACACTTGAAAAGCGACAGACAGACAATTCAATCAAAGAATTCAAGATTTCTTTGCCATCATAAAAATCGAAATTCTCGATGTCGAAGCATCAGACAAGCGGGTTTTTCAATTTAACACAGATTTTTTGTTTTGTTTTCAGGATTAGTTTCGGCAAAGTTGGAGTGCAACCCAACCGACGTCCGGCGTCAGGCAGCGCCAGATACACTAAAATCGTATTACTATTGCTCACTTGAAGGGTAAGTGTCATTGAAATTGAATAGAATTGACTGTGTAAAGGTGATTTTTGGCAAAAAAGAAAAAAGCAAGAAAAAACATTTCCAGAAAATTAGTTCGACAAGATTGCCCATTCGGTCAGGAATTCAACAACACAAAACTGGAGTGTCTCGGACCCGATGGCGATTCGTGGTTGTTGGCCGACGAAACCGAAACCCAGTCAAAAGAGTCGGGGAAAATCATGCGACAAACAAGTAGGCAATGAACACCGTATTCCTGATCGAGTTTGGCGCTTATCTTTGCATGATTTTTTCCTTGTCGCAAGCTGCAACAGTGATTGTTTGCATTGCAAATCTGTTGCAAAAGCTGCATGAGTTTCTCAAATTTTCAAACCCCCTCGCTTCTCCACCCAACTTTTGTGACTGTGATTGCGTGTAACAGCTCTGCTTTCCACCCATGGCGGCGTGCATGTACGAACGAAACGTCAGGGCATTCAGGTGTCGGTCGGTCAAGGTGGATTTGGACTCAGTCTCGGGCTAACAAGTATTTTCGAACGTCACTTTTTTGTTGCATGGAATGGCGTTGAATTTAACATAGGGCTGTGGAACTTGAGCGGCATTCATGAAGCAGTATTTATTGACCGCGTAGCTACGCGTCACCAAATACTGCTTCATGAATGCCCCATTAGGTCGTTGTCCGAGCGGCTATACAGCGATCGCGGTTGCCGCGACGGGTCAACCTCAGATATGCAACTTGAACGTGCCGAACTGTCCGACTGGCTCTGAATGCATCAATTCACCGGCGTTCAGCAACGCCTACTGCTGTCGATTGGCTGGAAGCTCCGTAGCGCTACAGAACAGTGAGAGACCTCGGCCGCAGCTTTAATCAGTGACCCCAATTCACTAATGCTGCATTCATGAAGCAGTAATTAGTGACCGCGTGACCGCGTACGTATGTTTCAGCACAGCTGCGCGTCATCAAATACTGCTTCATGAATACCGCTTAAATCCATTTTTACGGAAGACCGCGTATTTTGTTCAGTCCAACGTTTCAACGTAACAAACAAACAAACGCACATGCAACGTCGTGTATCAACATCGCGCACGTGACAGGCCAACAAGCGTGTTTGTGTGCCTGTGTGTTTGTCTGTGACTGTGCAGTAACAAAGTGCGCGGTCCTCTGGCGCATTATTTGTTTGTTGTTTGTTTTGCTGTTCAATCTTCAACCATCAACACGCTTCTTTCACAATTACATTACATCAGTCTAAAATCATCGGGAAAACCAGTGTTTTTGCAGCTGTATGTGGCACCGGAACTCCATGGATTCAGAATGGCGTGCCAGTAGTGTGCAATCCGTCGGTCAATACGTGTTTGTCTGGTCAGTTTACAATTGTACAGTTGACCTTGTTTCAGTAAGCGCCTCAAAATTTGACCAAAATCTGGCTGGTTTGGTAGCCCAAAAGTCTGCTGAATTTTTTCGTTGCTATTGAGTGTTGAGCAGCACACTCACTTGGTTGAGAGGCACCAAAGTGGCTCAACAAAAACGTGTAGACAATTTTGTTATGCTATTCATTTTTTCAGTGTCATTGAGTTTTTTGTTTGTTTCAGGTTACAGTTGCCAGCTGTATTCGCTAACTGGCACCTATTATTGTTGCACCGGTGGATCCACGCAAAACCTCGGTTGCCCCGTTGGCTTTTCGCCTTATCTAGAAGTTGGTGGTTTTGCGATAAAAACTCGCATTTCTGGGAAAAAACGACCATTATTGATTGAGTATAAAAACCACGCAAAAAAACACGTGACAAGCCATTTCAAATAACCTGAACACGATTAGAACACGCTTTAGAAACGAGATTCAGGTTTATTTCGTTTTTTTTTCCACATTCAGCGATTTCGTTTTTTTCTACATTCAGCCAGCCACCAACACGATCCGAACCTGCTCCGTGAGCATCAACACTTGTCCGTCCGGCTTCCAATGTATGCTCGTGAACAACGTGAGTGTGGTGTTGTCAGAATTTCGCTTTTGGTTTTTGTTACGAAACAGAAAAAGTTGCGTCCTTTTCTAAAAAATTGAAAAAAACTTTGGTCTAATTATGTGACCAACAGTCAGTTAACTGATTGCCTCGTAATTTTGAGATCGACTGTATACAATACGACTGTATATTGTACGTCACAGATTTGGTACTTGCATCAACCTCAACAAAAAATATAGCTTCAGTTTTATTTTTTTTCCTGCAATTTCTTCCAGGTGCGATATCAGTGCTGCGGTCAGAACTACGGCTGCCCGGCGGGCACCGTTTCGTACGGGTCTCCCTATCTCGTTTGCTACCAGGAAAACCAGCAATCAAATTGTCCCGCGAACTTTGTCTGCCGACGAAGCACGACGTTGTCGACGTTGATATGTTGCTCTGCGACGGGAAGCAACATCATTGGTTTAGTTTGATTCCGCTATGAGTCAACTGGTTTCGGAGTTTGGCCTAGGCCTCACTTATCGAACTTTTATTTTCTAAATTTTGATTTATTTTTGAAAAATTGAATGAACTTAGAAATAAATCAAGTTTTGTTACCATTAGATGGCCAAATACAGATTGGAACAGTAGTTTAGAGTTGATGCAAACAATTTTTGTTTATTGTGTTTTCGTGACCGCGCGTCATTGTGGCCATCGTTAAGGCGCATTCATGAAGCAGTATTTATTTAGTGATGCGTAGCTCTGTCAAAACATAGCTGCGTGGTCACTAAATAGTGTTTCATGAACGCCCTTTTACTCTCATCATCTCTGCTTCCATATCTCACTGCAGGAACATGCCCGCTCGGAGGTGTACCACTGACGAGTGGTGGTGTACCAGTGGTGTGCACCAGCGGGGTTTGCCCGGCCGGTTTCACGTGCACACCCAGCGTCGTGAACGGCGTCCAGAGCGGCTGCTGTCCGACGTCGAGCACCGGCAGCGGTGGTAAATTCCACTAAATTGTGCAGTTTTTCTGTGTTTTTGTTTATTTTTGCCCTTTTTTACTTTGTTTTCATTGTTTGATTTTTGAGTTTTTCGGGTTTTCACGTGAGTTTTATTGGGAGCACACGGTTTTTCTTTGGTTTTATTTTTTGGTTTTGTTTGTTTTCTCATTGCATGGCGTGAAAACCAGTTTTTTTGGAAAAAACAAGCTCAAAAAACCAAAACAAAAACCACCAAAAAAATTCGCTCACGGTTTGTGCACAGACTGTTGCACTGTGCAAACGTGACGAATCCGTCACAGGCGCTGTCGACTTTTGCAGCGTGACAACTGCCAGTGTGTTGACTGAACTTGTATTGTATCGGTGATTTTGCACTGTCCACCCGTGGCGAGCAAGAATGCAATCTCTTATTCCACTTTTTCGCCGCACAAATAGACTCTGAAATCATCGTTGTGATTATGCACAGGAATTGAGCGGAATTGAAAGCTGAGTTTTTTTATAAATTTTCACCTTCATTTGGACAGCAGTAAGTTCGATTGTTGAAATTGCTGTTTTTCACGCAGTCTAATCCAGCGGGACAAGGCTCCTCAGTGGAACAGTCGACTGCAACCGGTGACAAACCCGTTGCACAAGTCGCTGAATAAAAAAGAAACATGAGAGACAGATTATTTGGTCGAAAAACCCAACATGAATCAAATTAAAAATTGTGAAAAGTGCCCATTTTCGGTGCCCAAAAAAAACTAATGCACCATCACACCAAAAAAAACAAAATCGAAGCTACCTTTCCTATCCTGCCGAACTGCGAGAAGTTTTCAGTCCCCACCAGTTGAACCGCGATCACTGACGTCGCTTTGCGGTTCTTGTTCGATGGCATGCAAATAAATTGGACAAAAACGCAATAATGTCAGTAGTCAGTTCAGTCACGCCATGCAATGAGAAAACAAACAAAACCAAAAATAAAACCAAAGAAAAACCGTGTGCTCCCAATAAAACTCACGTGAAAACCCGAAAACTCAAAAATCAAACAATGAAAACAAAGTAAAAAAGGGCAAAAATAAACAAAAACACAGAAAAACTGCACAATTTAGTGGAATTTACCACCGCTGCCGGTGCTCGACGTCGGACAGCAGCCGCTCTGGACGCCGTTCACGACGCTGGGTGTGCACGTGAAACCGGCCGGGCAAACCCCGCTGGTGCACACCACTGGTACACCACCACTCGTCAGTGGTACACCTCCGAGCGGGCATGTTCCTGCAGTGAGATATGGAAGCAGAGATGATGAGAGTAAAAGGGCGTTCATGAAACACTATTTAGTGACCACGCAGCTATGTTTTGACAGAGCTACGCATCACTAAATAAATACTGCTTCATGAATGCGCCTTAACGATGGCCACAATGACGCGCGGTCACGAAAACACAATAAACAAAAATTGTTTGCATCAACTCTAAACTACTGTTCCAATCTGTATTTGGCCATCTAATGGTAACAAAACTTGATTTATTTCTAAGTTCATTCAATTTTTCAAAAATAAATCAAAATTTAGAAAATAAAAGTTCGATAAGTGAGGCCTAGGCCAAACTCCGAAACCAGTTGACTCATAGCGGAATCAAACTAAACCAATGATGTTGCTTCCCGTCGCAGAGCAACATATCAACGTCGACAACGTCGTGCTTCGTCGGCAGACAAAGTTCGCGGGACAATTTGATTGCTGGTTTTCCTGGTAGCAAACGAGATAGGGAGACCCGTACGAAACGGTGCCCGCCGGGCAGCCGTAGTTCTGACCGCAGCACTGATATCGCACCTGGAAGAAATTGCAGGAAAAAAAATAAAACTGAAGCTATATTTTTTGTTGAGGTTGATGCAAGTACCAAATCTGTGACGTACAATATACAGTCGTATTGTATACAGTCGATCTCAAAATTACGAGGCAATCAGTTAACTGACTGTTGGTCACATAATTAGACCAAAGTTTTTTTCAATTTTTTAGAAAAGGACGCAACTTTTTCTGTTTCGTAACAAAAACCAAAAGCGAAATTCTGACAACACCACACTCACGTTGTTCACGAGCATACATTGGAAGCCGGACGGACAAGTGTTGATGCTCACGGAGCAGGTTCGGATCGTGTTGGTGGCTTGGCGGCGTGCGTTCGATTGCGGCCCATTAGATAGCGGCCGAAGCATTGCGGCCGAAGCATTGCGGCCTGAAGGATCGCGGCCTGAAGGATTGCGGCCTAGGACGATTGCGGCCTGAAGGATTGCGGCCTGGACGATTGCGGTCTGAAGGATTGCGGCCCAGGCCGATTGCGGCCCGGGACGATTGCGGCCCAGGACGATTGCGGCCCGGGACGATTGCGGCCTGGGACAATTGCGGCCCACGAAATTTTAAAGCGTTGTCATTGTCTTTGTCGCACGCAACTGGTTATGTTATTCTCGCACACGAGTTTTCAATTCCTTTTTTCAAAAAAGTTGTTTTTTGTTTATTGATTATTAATTATGTTTTTCTTAGAACCCCAAATCGAAATCTTCCATGCTCAACTTTCCTTGTCGCCGGGCAGAGCTATATTTCATCGGAGCCTTTTTTGTTTAATTTGTTATTAAAGTTTTAACTACCAATTAAGTATTTAAAATTAAACCAACAAAAAATTCCCATTAAAAATTAAAATTGTACTTTCTTATGAAAATATCTAGATATCTGAAAATCTTCTTTTGTCTTGAGTCGAGTCCTCAGGCAGAGACCCCACCTTGGGTTGTTGAAAAAAAACAAAAATCGTCATCTTTTTAATTGAAAAAAATTCAGAAATTAAAGTTGTGCTAAATTAACCAGGGAGTTCGAAGAACCACATTTGATGTGCAAGCGCCTCCCGAATGACTCCCGAAAACTTTCCAGATTTTGTTTGGGTGACTTCATTTACCCCTTTTCCAAACCGTTACATGCCTCTTTTGACATTTACATTGACCCCCAAAACGTCACTAACTGTCCCCAGCTCAAGTGAAAACACACATACTGGGTTGAAATTTGATCAATTCTGATCATGGCGCGACGACAGGACACGAAACATCAACCAGACAACGTGGCGCTTGCAAACGGAGCAGCTCGGACGCTCAGAAATCAGACTGCAAGGCGAATTGTCACCTTATCTGCATTGGAAATGGTAGCCAAGCTGTGGAACGCTCAAAAACTTTATCGCCGAAGTTGTCAAAGCCTAAAATCAGTCGGTAAAACGGTCCAAAATCAACTACTGACGGTTTTACGAGGTAATATCAAAGAAAATTTTTGTTGAGCTTTCGAAAAAATTGTGCCAAAATTAAGGTTTTCAGAGCATATTAGAGGGAAAATTTTCGAATTTTTTAATCGGCATTTTTTAATCACATAAAAAATTTCGATTTTGTTTTACAACCTTAACCCCACCCCCAGCATTTGTTTCAAATCAAACCTCCAGAATCTTGGATTTTCAAACATAGGGATTCGGACAACAACAATTCATTTCAATTCAATTCAATTTCAATTCAATTTCCATTCAATTCAATTTATTTTTTGCTAACAGCGGCGCAAATATTGGCCCAAATATCAACGATCGATTCGACGCAAACGCAGCAGACACGACGACGACGATGGCTTAAACCATTGTTGTTCCAGAGCAGGGGTGTTGGGTGGGGGCGATATAGATGGCTGGAGCAAATTTTCTAGATAGATAGAAATTTACCTGGAAAGGTGACAAAGCATGAAAACTTTGTGGGCCGCAATCGTCCCAGGCCGCAATCGTCCCGGGCCGCAATCGTCCCGGGCCGCAATCGTCCCAGGCCGCAATCGTCCCAGGCCGCAATCGTCCCAGGCCGCTATCGTCCAGGCCGCTATCGTCCAGGCCGCTATCGTCCAGGCCGCTATGCTTCGGCCGCAATCGTCCAGGCCGCAATCCTTCAGGCCGCTACGCTTCGGCCGCAATCGTCCAGGCCGCAAAAGCATGCCTTTTGGGCTTCCAAACCAGCCAGATTTTGGTCAAAATTTGTGGTCGCTTACTGAAACAAGGTCAACTGTACAATTGTAAACTGACCAGACAAACACGTATTGACCGACGGATTGCACACTACTGGCACGCTATTCTGAATCCATGGAGTTCCGGTGCCACATACAGCTGCAAAAACACTGGTTTTCCCGATGATTTTAGACTGATGTAATGTAATTGTGAAAGAAGCGTGTTGATGGTTGAAGATTGAACAGCAAAACAAACAACAAACAAATAATGCGCCAGAGGACCGCGCACTTTGTTACTGCACAGTCACAGACAAACACACAGGCACACAAACACGCTTGTTGGCCTGTCACGTGCGCGATGTTGATACACGACGTTGCATGTGCGTTTGTTTGTTTGTTACGTTGAAACGTTGAACGGAACAAAATACGCGGTCTTCCGTAAAAATGGATTTAAGCGGTATTCATGAAGCAGTATTTGATGACGCGCAGCTGTGCTGAAACATACGTACGCGGTCACGCGGTCACTAATTACTGCTTCATGAATGCAGCATTAGTGAATTGGGGTCACTGGATTAAAGCTGCGGCCGAGGTCTCTCACTGTTCTGTAGCGCTACGGAGCTTCCAGCCAATCGACAGCAGTAGGCGCGTTGCTGAACGCCGGTGAATTGATGCATTCAGAGACAGGTCGGACAGTTCGGCACGTTCAAGTTGCATATCTGAGGTTAACCCGCGTCGCGGCAACCGCGATCGCTGTATAGCCGCTCGGACAACGACCAATGGGGCATTCATGAAGCAGTATTTGGTGACGCGTAGCTACCGCGGTCAATAAATACTGCTTCATGAATGCCGCTCAAGTCCCACAGCCCTATGTTAAATTCAACGCCATTCCATGCAACAAAAAAGTGACGTTCGAAAATACTTGTTAGCCCGAGACTGAGTCCAAATCCACCTTGACCGACCGACACCTGATCGCCCTGACGTTTCGTTCGCGACATGCACGCCGCCATGGGTGGAAAGCAGAGCTGTTACACGCAATCACACAGTCACAAAAGTTGGGTGGAGAAGCGAGGGGGTTTGAAAATTTGAGAAACTCATGCAGCTTTTGCAACAGATTTGCAATGCAAACAATCACTGTTGCAGCTTGCGATAAGGAAAATCATGCAAAGATAAGCGCCAAACTCGATCAGGACTACGGTGTTCATTGCCTACTTGTTTGTCGCATGATTTTCCCCCGACTCTTTTGACTGGGTTTCGGTTTCGTCGGCCAACAACCACGAATCGCCATCGGGTCCGAGACACTCCAGTTTTGTGTTGTTGAATTCTTGACCGAATGGGCAATCTTGTCGAACCAATTTTTCTGGAAATGTTTTTTTTCTTGCTTTTTCTTTTTTGCCAAAAATCACCTTTACACAGTCAATTCTATTCAATTTCAATGACACTTACCCTTCAAGTGAGCAATAGTAATACGATTTTAGTGTATCTGGCGCTGCCTGACGCCGGACGTCGGTTGGGTTGCACTCCAACTTTGCCGAAACTAATCCTGAAAACAAAACAAAAAATCTGTGCTAAATTGAAAAACCCGCTTGTCTGATGCTTCAACATCGAGAATTTCGATTTTTATGATGGCAAAGAAATCTTGAATTCTTTGATTGATTGTCTGTCTGTCGCTTTTCAAGTGTTGTGTCT
>JASANC010000515.1:0-13864 GCA_030248135.1 Theristus sp. LFF4_11 | reverse complement strand
CAATAAACCCCCACCCCCACGACAACGTTTCCGAATAATCCTCTCCCCCCACTCCACAAATAATCCCCCATGGGAGCAAATTGGAAACCTGTTTGACACACATACCCAGCGAAATTCAAAGTGCATGGCTTGTTCTAGTGAAAAACGATGAAATTGTGCTATCAAAGGTCCCAAATGGATGAGTTAATGGTAATTCTCATTATAAAAGGTTGTTATAAAAGGAAATTTCTATGTAGAGTAGAATTTTCTGGTGACTTTCCTTTTGCCTGCCATGCAAGGTATTTTTGCCATTTTTTTAATAAAACCCCACCCCTAGAAAAATTTGTAGAGTAACCCCCCCCCCCCCACCACAATCCCCCCCACCAATAACCCCCTTTTTGGTCGCTGACGTATTAATCCCCCATGGAGGTTTATTGGAGGTAATACGGTAGGTATAGAACAAAAAAGTGTGCTTATTTTGCTTCGTCCAAATTATAGGAATCGGCGTCGTCGTTGGTGATCACGTGATGCATGCTTTCTGTGGAGGCATTTTTGTGGGGGCGGAGTATAGTTTACTACAGAAAGTCTGCATCCTGTGATCACCACCTCAATCACCTGTTCATTTACTTATAATTTAGAGTTCGACTGTAAAATATTTACGGTACAAAATCGAGATTTCGTACAAGGGAGTGACTTGGGTGGTGAAAAGTGCTGTTGGAATATTACCACTTCATATCTGGAAACTACAGTGGGCAAAATGGGGCTCACCCTTAAAGTTTAATTCAACATTTGGTATAATTGATTTGAACACTGCCGAGAGCGTTTATTGAAAATGTAACAACTGCAACGAATGCGGATGAACCTTGTATTCAAAGTGTACAATTTTTTTTTTTAGAATTTTAAAATATAGTTTGAAAAATCTTTCCCAAACATTGTGTCCACGTCAAACCAAAAATATTGAAGCAGAATTGCAACAAACCGTATTTCCCGCTTGCAAAAAAAAGTTACTAAAAAAGCAAGTTTATTATTTTCAAAACAAGCGATGGTACGGGAGCACAGAAATGTTTAATAAAAATATTTTCAGCTCAAATGTTGTTATTGAGTTGCTTTTTTTTCAGATTGTTTTCCGGCCAAAGTTGTAGGATGACAACTCAACAACGGTAAGTACTGTATCGACAAAGTTTGCAAAATGTCTTCGAGCACACTAAAATAGAATGACACATGCGCTGAAAAAGTATTTTTATTATTTGACTGCCGCTGCTGACTTTCACCTCCCCCCCTTCTCCCGCCCCCCCGGTCGCTGTTGGGGTGCACTGTAGTTGCCGGAATCGGTGTTCTAGGGAGCGCCACCTACCCACCCAAATTTATTGCTGGGGTTCCAATAGGGAAAACGTGTCCGACACAACTCGGACGGATGCAATGCGATGCGTATTTGCATATCCGTTTATATTGCAACTGCAAAGCAACATTTCTATGCAATAATGTGTGCGTTGCTGCATAAAAACAGAAATTACAGTAATCCCTCTTTTCATTAAATCGACATTGTTGTTGCACATGAAGATCCACACATTGTTGAAGTTACATTATTGTGCAATTATGATTCATCAAAATTTGAAAATTTTTCAAAAACTGTGCCTAGAGGTGTGGAGGCCGGGTCGGTCGACTCAAAAAGCGAGTCTTAAAAAGCGATCTTCATTATGGCTGGCACTGTACGAAGTACAGTATGGCCGAATACCGTATTACCCCCAATAAACCCCCATGGGGGATTAATACGTCAGCGACTTTTAGGGCTGGGGGGGTTATTGGTGGGGGGGGGGGGGGGGTTATTTACAAATTTACAAATTTCTAGAGGTGGGGGTTTGTTGAAAAATGGCAAAAATACCTTGCATGGCAGGCAAGAAAGTCGCAAAAACTTCTTTTTTTCACAGAGATTTCCTTTTGTAACAGCCTTTTGTAATGAAATTACCATTAACTCATCCCTTTGGGGCCTTTGGTAGCACAATTTCACCAATGTCACTGCATTCAGCCACTGAATTCGCTGGGTATGTGTTTCAAACAGGTTTCCAATTAACCCCCATGGGGGATTATTTGTGGGGGGGGATTATTCGGAAACTGGTCGGGGGGGTGGGGGTTTATTGGTGGGGGGGATTAATGGGGGGGTTTAATGGGGGTAATACGGTAAATAAGGCAGTCCATCAAAGCGGGATCAGTCGCAGACTAGGAGTTGTCTTTTTCAAAAATGCCAACATACCGTAAAGTCTTGCATACCGTATTCCCCCCAATAAACCCCCATGGGGGATTAATACGTCAGCGACTTTTAGGGGTGGGGGTTTATTAGTGGGACAAAAAAATTCTAGGGGTGGCAGTTTGTTGAAAAATACCTTGCATGGCAGGCAAGAAAGTCGCAGAAACTTCTACTTTTCTCAGAGATTTCCTTTTGTAACAGCCTTTTGTAATGAAATTACCATTAACTCATCCATTTGGGGCCTTTGGTAGCACAATTTCACCAATGTCACTGCATTCAGCCACTGAATTCGCTGGGTATGTGTTTCAAACAGGTTTCCAATTAACCCCCATGGGGGATTATTTGTGGTGGGGGGATTATTTGGAAACTGGTCGGGGGGTGGGGGTTTATTGGTGGGGGGGATTAATGGTGGGGGGGGGGGGTTTAATGGGGGTAATACGGTATAAGGTCTCCTTATATAAATTTGAAAATCAAAAATTTCTGAAAAAAGTGTATTCGTGTGACAACCTTATAAGTGGGAGGAGGTCGTATAAAGCGAACATTAGGAATTTCGGGCCTTATAAACGGGGTAGGATTTTGACCAAGTTAAAATTTTGAATTTTTTGGTTTCCCGCCGTGTGACACTCCGCCCACTTTTGGGTGGGGGTCTTATAAGTGGGAGGAACCTTATATGCAAGACTTTACGGTAATTCTTAATCATGTGTGCGAGGGAGAAAGAATGATCAGAAAAACCCGTAGAATCCGTTAGTTTTAAAAACAACACGTCATACTTGACACACATTTGAGTTTCTGAAATGTTTTCTCTTTCATTCAAATTTCGCGCGCTCGTTGCACCCTGAAAAAAGCTGCCATGTTTACTCGGCCACTCCGTACACAAGATGAGGGGGGAAACAGTACCGAAGATGAGGGGGGGGCTCAGTGGGGGTGTACCTCCCTAGCCCGAAGTTGCGCCCTGTGGGGGTGGGGGTCTCATGACACCCACCCCACTAAACCCGGGACCTCCCGTGGGAACCCCCCTCATAAAATGTTACCAAAATCACAAATTTTTGTTCAAAAATCGCAATTTTTTTCTTCAAAACTTATAATTTTTTGGTTCCCAAATCTATACTATGCACTAAATACGAGGTTATTTAGTCTTCAAAAAACTACAGTATATTAGCGATTTTTTTTTAAATTTATGGCGTTTTTTATTGAAAAATTCACAAAAATGCGGGTTGGATAACGGTGGTACCCCCCATAAACCGATTAGCACCCGGGGCACCCCCTAGCAGGCGACCGGGGGTCCCACTTACCTCTCACCACCAAAAAATATTGCACCCCCGCCCTCCACGGGTGGGTACCCTTAAAAATGTTTGTCATCTTCGGTACTGACTGTACATAAACATTTATTAAAAATTACTGTGGGAGTATTATCGTTTCAGGAAGACCGGAGGCACAAAAGTTTCACGCCTTAAGGAAAACCCCCACAACCGAACCAAACCTTAAAACGTCAGCACACAGGGGAAGTGTCAGCCGTAACCTAATTTTGAGTTCCGGGAAACGTTTTCCTATCCCCGTGTGCAAATGCATTCAGTCCCGGAACCAAAATAAAAGATAAATTCAACTAAATTTCAGCAGATGCCTGAGACCGACTTCTGCACTGGTTGTCGAATCCTGTCGTGCCGATGGGACACTGGCAGGTCGAGTTGACGCACTCTGCAAACGATTCCTTGTTGCATTCGATTCCATTGCCTTTGCAGCTCCATCCAATCTTGCAACCAGTTGTTTTTTCGTCGCAACTCGCTCCAATATCACCTGAAATTGTTTCACATCTTATTCCACCACCCGTCAAAACCAAAGTCAACCAAGTGTGCAGCACAATAATGAGCTTTTGCACCCACGGCACACACGGGAATAGTAAAAAATATAGTATGTTCAGATAAAACGTCAAACAAGTGAACGGCGGATATTCAGAACTGAAGCAAGCCTGAGAGCTCATACCTATTTGCAGTAACTGCAATGGAAGAACTTGCGGTCCTTTGACACTCGCCCCCTAAACTCGGGACTTCCCGTGGGTACCCCCTCCCACCCCCTTCACGACTCGGCACCCCCATCCCCCCGAGTGTACCCTCCTGGTTTTTTCATTTTTCCTGGTGGCGTTTTTCATTGAAAAACTCACAGGGACAACGGTCCACTTTAACACATCGAAATGTAGCTGCAATGTATCGCAAAATGCACCACATTTCCGCTCCATTCGGGTATCATTCGTACATACAAATGGTGGTAATGTGAACCATTGCTGCTCCATACCGCCTACCGGAATGAAGCGTGTATGTGTGCAGTGATGTAGACGGAATGAATCATAATTGCACAATAATGTAACTTCAACAATGTGTGGATCTTCATTAATGCAACAATAATGTATCAGTTAATGAAAAGAGGGATTACTGTAATTTCTGTTTTTATGCAGCAACGCACACATTATTGCATAGAAATGTTGCTTTGCAGTTGCAATGTACATTCCTGCGTGATCATGCAAAATACATTGCAGCTCACATTGCAGCTCCATTCCGGTGTGTTAAAGTGGACCGTTTTCCCTGTGAACTAGCAATAAATTTGGGTGGGTAAGGGTGGCACTCCCCTAGAACCGATTAGCAACCGGTGCACCCCCTAGCAGGCGACCGGGGGAGGCGGAGGGGGGGTGAAAGTGAACAGCAGCAGTCAAACAATAAAAATACTTTGTTACCAGCGCATGTGTCATTCACAATCTTTGTGTGCTCAGGGCATTTGCAAACTTTGTCGACACAGTTGCTACCGTTGGCACAAAGTTGGTTGTCATCCTCACAACTTTGGCCGGGCTTCTGGAAATCTGAAAAAAAACAGCTCAATAACATAAACGGTTTGAATGAAAACTATTTTATTAAACATTTTAAATGTGCTCCATACCATCATACCTTTTTTGTTTTTAATACCTAATAAACTACTTTTAGTAATAATACCGGGCGCTGCAAAAAATAAACTACGGGAAACACACGGTTTGTTCGCGAGTCTGCTTCAATATTTTGGTTTGACATTGGACACTGTTTGAGAAATGTTTGGGAACAGATTTTATCAAAATATAATTTAAAATTCTAAAAAAGCTAAGTAACACTTTGAATACAAGGTTCATCCGTTTCATGCGCTTCTGGTTGGTTTGCATTCGTTTTGCAGTTTATAACTTTCGTTTGTTGTTTTCAATGGCAAAGTTTCTCTCAGCAGTGTTCCGAATATTATACCAAATGTTGAATTAAACTCAAGAGTGAGCCCATTTTGCCCACTGTGGTTTATTTCTTGTAACACTCTGTTCTTGTGAAGTGGCTAATGATTCCAACAATTACAAGCGCGCGCTCTCGTCTGCCTTTTCACCGCCCAAGTCACTATACATTGTACTGCAAGTCTCGTCGGTTCCGTGTATTTTTGTACCGCAAAATGTTTTACAGTCGAACTCTAAATTATAAGTAAATGAACAGGTGATTGGTTGGTGATCACAGGATGCAGACTTTCTGTGTAAACTATACTCCGCCCCCACAAAAATGCCTCCACAGAAAGCATGCATCACGTGATCACCAACGACGACGCCGATTCCCTATAATTTGGACGAAGCAAAATAAGCACACTTTTGTTCTATACCTACCGTATTACCTCCAATAAACCTCCATGGGGGATTAATACGTCAGCGACTTAGGGGGGGGTTATTGGTGGGGGGGATTATTGGTGGGGGGGGGGGGGTTACTTACAAATTCTAGGGGTGGGGTTTATTAAAAAATGGCAAAAATACCTTGCATGGCAGGCAAGAAAGTCGCAGAAAATTCTACTCTACATAGAAATTTCCTTTTATAACAGCCTTTTATAATGAAATTACCATTAACTCATCCATTTGGGACCTTTGATAGCACAATTTCATCGTTTTCACTGCAACCAGCCACTGAATTCGCTGGGTATGTGTGTCAAACAGGTTTCCAATAATCCCCATGGGGGATTATTTGTGGGTGGGGGGGGGGATTATACTGAAACGTGTCGTGGGGGTGGGGGGTTTATTGGTGGGGAGGGGGGGATTAATGGGGGGGGGGTTAATGGGGGTAATACGGTATTACCTACCATACGACATACTTAAATAAGTTGATATCCAGTTACCGTTCCTCCTCCTGCCATAAGTTGTCCAATCAAAGTTAAAATAGCAGACTGTCGGGTAACCAGTGCAGTTGGGCGGCGAAAGTCGCTCGAAGCGAAAGTAATCGTCTTCTTGGGGGTGCCACAATACACAATCGTTCTTGGTTTTTTCCTCGCCAATAACATTTATTCTTCCGTATCGCTTTGGTGTCGCAGTGTAATATTGCTGCAAAATAAAAGAAGCACGCTAACTCCGCAAAAAGAGAAGCATCACAAAAAGGGGTATCATGCCCATTCGCGAGCGAAGCGGACAGCGGATGCAGGCATAATATATCCTATGTAATATACAGGGTGGGCCAAAAAAAGGTTCCATTTTAAAACTGCTGTCACTGGCTGGTGTTTTAGTATTATGAGCTGAAATTTTCAGCACTGATAGAACATGTGATGCCATTTTACGGACAAAATTTTCTTTCCGATATATAATTCCTAGCGCTCGCTGTGGCAGATTTTCTAAAAAGCTCGAAAAATCAACAAATTGACTGAAATGAGTGCAAGAAAAAGTTAGTATCAAGATGCGTGATTCAATTTGGAAACTGTTGCGAAGGTGACAAATGGGTATTTTTGGATACCCGGGGTATTGATTGTTCAAATCATGCGCTCAGAGTGGAATGGTCTCACGCTTGAATTGCATTTGAGCAGCTCGAGCGAAATTCTGATGTTCACAACGGACTCGAGTCAGCAGCCAAGCGACTGCGACAGAAAGAATTGTTCAGTTGCCTTATTGTTTTGTGTGTTGCTCTGTCTGTTAATTTGTTCCTTTTGAAAAGTTTTTTTGCGGTTTGAATAAAAACAGTGAATACGCTGATCACGGATTTTGGGTTAGTTTTCTTACGTCAGCAACTCTATATGCTGAATCGTGACGATTTCGGGCGAATCGGCCGTGGAAATCGGCGAAATCGGTCCAAGAACGAAAAACAAGAAAAGGGTGTTTTCCAGGGTAATTCAATGCGCTGATCACGAATTTTGGGTTAGTTTTTTTACGTGAGCAACTCTAGATGCTGAATCGTGACGATATCGGGCGAATCGGCCGTGGAAGTTGGCGAAATCGGTCCAGGAACGAAAAACAAGAAAAAGATGTTTTCCAGGGTAATTCAATCCGCTGATCACGAATTTTGGGTTAGTTTTCTTCTGTGAGCAACTCTAGATGCTGAATCGTGACGATTTCGGGCGAATCGGCCGTGGAAATTGGCGAAATCGGTCCAGGAACGAAAAACAAGAAAAGGGTGTTTTCCAGGGTAATTCAATGCGCTGATCACAAATTTTGGGTTAGTTTTCTTACGTGAGCAACTCTAGATGCTGAATCGTGACGATTTTGGGCGAATCGGCCGTGGAAGTTGGCGAAATCGGTCCAGGAACGAAAAACAAGAAAAGGGTGTTTTCTAGGGTAATTCAATTCGCTGATCCCGAATTTTGGGTTAGTTTTTTATGTGAGCAACTCTAGATACTGAATCGTGACCATTTCGGGCGAATCGGCCGTGGAAGTTGGCGAAATCGGTCCAGAAACGAAAAACAAGAAAAGGGTGTTTCCCAGAGTAATTCAATGCGCTGATTACGGATTTTGGGTTAGTTTTATTATGTGAGCAACTCTAGATGTTGAATCGTGACGATTTCGGGCGAATTGGCCGTGGAAGTTGGCGAAATCGGTCCAGGAACGAAAAACAAAAAAGGGTGTTTTCCGTAATAATGCGCTGATACAAATCTAAAAAACTTAAAAAAGGAACGAAAAACAAGAAAAGGGTGTTTTCTAGGGTAATTCAATTCGCTGATCCCGAATTTTGGGTTAGTTTTTTATGTGAGCAACTCTAGATACTGAATCGTGACCATTTCGGGCGAATCGGCCGTGGAAGTTGGCGAAATCGGTCCAGAAACGAAAAACAAGAAAAGGGTGTTTCCCAGAGTAATTCAATGCGCTGATTACGGATTTTGGGTTAGTTTTATTATGTGAGCAACTCTAGATGTTGAATCGTGACGATTTCGGGCGAATTGGCCGTGGAAGTTGGCGAAATCGGTCCAGGAACGAAAAACAAAAAAGGGTGTTTTCCGGGGTAATTTAATGCGCTGATCACGAATTTTGGGTTAGTTTTCTTACATGAGAAACTCTAGATGCTGAATTGTGACGATTTCGGGCAAATCGGCCGTGGAAATTGACGAAATCGGTCCAGGAACGAAAAACAAGAAAACTGTGTTTTCCAGGGTAATCCAATGCGCTGATCACGGATTTTGGGTAGTTTTCTTATGTGAGCAACTCTAGATACCGAATCGTGACGATTTCGGGCGAATCGGCCGTGGAATTTAGCGAAAACGGTCAGTGACAGACTTGGCTCGACAACTCTTTTCAAGTCTCTGATGTGGCACACACGGGTACAAGTACATAAGAGCCATATTTTTGCGCCGTTTATTCATTATTTCGGTCGCACATGGCAACCCTCGTACATTGTAGACAAATGAAACTTTCACATTTCGGTATTTCGGGCATTTAGCGACCACTAAAACCACTAAAATAACGATCAGACTTTAGATCGCTGACACTGGTTTGCCCAGGACAAAGTGTATCGCAAAGGCATTGGGAAATTCAATGTCTTCTTCTGTGGCAAAGGCAATGGCTCACAAGACGGACGGTTTAGCCTACATTCATACTCCCACGCCAATCAACAAGAGTTTAATAAAAAAAGAGTAAAAATTAACGGAAGACAACACCTTTTTGGTGTTGTCTTCCGTTAACAACAACAAGACAAATAAACGGCGCAAAAATATGGCTCTTATGTACTTGTATCCGTGTGTACCACATCAGACATAAGCGTTGTCGAGCCACGTCTCTCACTGCTTACTTAAAGCCATATTCCACCTTTTATATGCGTCTCCCGCATTTTTAGATAATAATAATATACAGCAGAGACTAAAATTTAAAATTTTAAAACACGGTGTACCTCAAATTTGTTGCGAAACTTATTGGGTAGCGGAACTCTGGGCAACCACAATTTTGATATTGTTTTGTTAACAATTGGTTTCTTTCAGCGCGCAAACGGCACAATGTAGGTACTTATTTTTTTATTTTTTTATTTGTTCGCGCGCCGGTTCCGGAAACCCTAAGGTACCAAACTCCGGCGGAAACGGGCAACGGCAAAGTACAATGTAGCCCTTGAACGATTCGCAAACTTGCCGTTGGCGCACGTTTGCCAACCGCACCTGGCAAAGGTCCGCCCGTCAAGCCGCGCAAAAAAAATTCTCTGCGGCAAAAACTCGAACGGCAAATGTCTGCGCAACAAAATATTCCTCCTTTTATATGCGTCTTCCGCATTTTTAAATAATTATTATTTGTCTCTTATTATTACCAGACCTTAGGTATTCCAGACCTTATTTTTGAGCTGTGGAGCGAGTTCAAACAAGCGCTTCGCGATTTCGATTACGAAACGGTGGTCATCGGAAATTTCGATTCGTTTCGACGGCGTTGGTAATTCTTCCCATGCTGCATATGTAAGTTGCAGGTCGGTGTCGTTGAGCAAAATGATGTTTTTGCAGTGGTCCACTGGACGCTTGTCGTCGGTGACGTTCACCAGGTAGTAGCAGTGTAACCCGCGTTCGTCTGAGGGCGTGCGACGGTACAACAGCGAGGTCACCTCCTTGTTGAGCGTCACGTTGCGCAACAGCACGTCGCAGAGACTGTCTGCAGTGATCGTAAGAAAGCACATCGTTCTCAGTTGCACGGAAACATTCTCACTACTGACGCTGCTCATTGACTTGTTATTATTTTGCTCAAGAGGCCGGCTCTTGCATGTGAGACCCTTCCGTCGCAACGCCAGTCGGCGTGACTTGACTTACAATGTACATGTAATTTTGAGCCGTCAAAAATGTTTTAGAGTGTTGCTGGAGCACGTGCCCCACTGACAGAAGGAAATCCATTCCTCTGATCCTAATCCTGTTTGAACGGTATGTACGGAATGGCCGAGTAAACATGGCAGCTTTTTTTCAGGGTGCAAGGAGCGCGCGAAATTTGAATGAAAGATAAAAGTATTTCAGAAACACAATTGTGGGCCAAATTTGACTTATATTTTTTTAAACTACATAACTGACACTTCGTGCTATTCTATTCATTGTTTCTCCTTTGCAGACATGTTTGGAATTATGTTGGCATTTTTTTGAAAAAGACAACTCCTGGTCTGCGACTGATCCCGCCTTGATGGACTGCTATATTTTATCTGCCATACTGTAGCATCATGCGGTAAACTGCTTGTTGAAAGATAACAAAAACTGCAGCGCATCGTACCGTCACCGCGACAGGACAGCAGCAACGTGGCGCCAACGAGCACGAGCAGCATGGTTGACACTTTTGGATGGATGATGATTGCGGAACTGATGATACGAAATGATAGGAAGGTGGTGATAGGAAAACTGGAACTGTTCGCAAAGAAACCAGACTAGAGGTGTTTCAAAAAATAAAAGCCGTCGAAACAATCGTTGCGAACACTTATAGATACATAGCGCGAAGAAGGGCCAATGAGCTTGCAGCAACAACGGATAAAACGTGGGAAATGGGAAAATGGGAAAATTGTTTTGTCTCTGTGTCCTTTGTTTTTCTCTCCTTCAAAGCATACCGTAATGGTTTTGGTTACGGTATATTTGTCTTCCAAGAATCGGTTTGTATCATCAGTTCAGTTGCGTTATGCTTTGGTTTTTTTAATGGTTCTAACAAACAACTGTTTTATTCTGTTCAATAAACACAAAAAGTAACCGGTTTCATGCAACGTAATTGTTATATACCGTTCTGCTGTCTTGATTGGGTTAACTTGTGAAGTTTAGCGCCCCATAGGTCAGGTGCTACTGTAGTTCATCTTGAGGCCGGGGACTCGGAAAAGACGTTGGATTCAAGTTCGGAGAAAACCATTATAGATACCAAAGGGGACCACTTCAAATAACTGTAAAACGCTTGTATTTTCCAACATTTTTCACGGCGAGTCTGATGCTTAGAAATGGTCACGTACTCATTTTAGACCCACTCAAAATTTTAATGTCGGCAAAGAAAACGTTGAAGGTAAAGGTAATAATGCCTGGTAATGGTAAGTTTTTAGCGTACGTGTGCACAGCTTTTTAACTTTAAAATGCTTCTAATTCTATTTTTTATTTATGTCACAACGAATCACAAAAATACAATTAGCTGTTACATGTGGCGTAATGTGAGTATGAAAATAGTAAAACCTATAGTACGAAAATATCATTATATCACCTGTTAATTGCCTGATTTAAAAGCGATGAAATTTGAAATGATTTTACCAGCGGTGAACCTCAATACAACCACGAAAACTGCTGACAGCACACGGCAAAGATGTGCGCCGGTGGAGTGCGCTGATTTTTTGCGGATTTGAGCCTGCAGACATGAATAGGGTACAGACGTGCGAGATTTGTTTAGTTTTTAAACGAACGAAATCCGTGAATTTTAGCGTGGACAGAATGTATCAGATATTTAATTTTTCACACGCCTGATGCGCATTTGGGGGGGAAATCCTCAAACGTATCTTTCATCTGTGTTTTTGATTTGTGGTTGGTTATTTGGAAATGCTTTGCCCTTCCTTTCGAAATGTTTTCACAGCAGAATTTCGGTGCTTATTTTTGCAATTTTTTGAACATATTGTTGACAAAAGAAAATTTTGTGAGTCCCGTTTTTATTCCCGCGTGGATAGAAGTCCGATTGTTGTTCAGCGACATTTCCAGCAGAAATTAGGTAAGAACCGCAAAAATTCTCACGCGCCAAACAATTTTAATTAACCTGGTTTTCCTGGCAAGGCAACAGAAAGAAAGACGATTAGTTGCCGTACAAACTTGGCTTGTTGCACGAAATCACAGACGAGAAGACAGGACAGGGCAGGAAATTGAAATGGTTGTAGCTTTTGATTGGGCGCATGGATTTCAATCATTCAAAAACTAAACAAAATCTGCCACATCGCTAATTTACGCGTTACATTTAGTCAGAAACGGTCAGTGACTGATGGGGAAAATTGAAATGAAACTGTCCAATGACCTAGATAGTGAAAAAGTTTCACGGCTGCGCGGCAATAAAACAGAACATATCTGACGGCAGTTTTGTTCTGAAAAATGAAAAGCAAAACTGGCAATTTCGTTTCACGAATGAAATTATTTTAATTCTTATTCGGACTGCGTTCCGGGCGTGAAACCAGTTTTCAGCTCTGCGGCTTTTCCGCAGACCCATTCAACATTACTCCGCCTCCTAATTAGACAAAAAAGATAACAGAAAAGTCAGGACCACTCAAAGGACGGAAATAACAAACGCATTGTTTTTATCTTTTTTAACCGAAATGACACTTGTCTTGAACGACCCAATGTTGAATTTTACTTTCGTTGTGGTAGTATTCGCAGCGAGAGACGTGCTAAACGTCGTGCCAGCAACTTCGTTTGTGTCGGTCATAGGCTCGGTCTCGGTGAGGGGTCGGATTTTGCGAGTGCTTGATTGACTGGCTTTTGTTGATTTGAAAGCTGCAAAACCATCACACTTACTGTGTGTTTTGTAGTGTATAACGCAGGGATCTTGGGGAAACTAGTTCAGTCATCTATCTATACTAGCAAATTGACCCGTGCCTACGGCACGGTTAGCTGATAAATACAACTATTATTTTTGAGTTGGTTTTCCCCTTTTGACCCTGCCCACGACGCGGACTCAAAATGCATTGCATTTTGATTTTGAGCTGCTTTAACCGACTGTTGTTGATTTACCATTGAAATCGCTCACTTTTAAAGCAACCTGTCGATGCTTCTACTTTTTGAAAAATGACAGCATATTTTGTTGTTTAAGCCGTGTTTTTTGGTCGCTTAAGTATGCTTTTGCTGATTTTATTGCTGTCGATTCAATCGTAACCTGATTTACTCGGTCTATAATTGATTACTGTGTGGTTTGGTATTCGCTGTTTCAGCATCAATCAAAGCGACACATAAGAAATAACAGATATCTAACACCCAAACTGCAGCACTGTCATTCAAAATATGAAAAACAATATCTTTTTTAATCAGCAACAAACAACTGCCATTCCTTAATAAAGTTATCAAAATCAATTCACGCATTTATTAGCTTTTCAATGTCGTTTATTTGTCCTTTTCATTCTTTGTTTATCAGCTGCATTCCACTGTCCTTCCTGCTTTAAATATCAAAACCTCTTGATCAGCAACAATTAACAAGCGTTCCGCTCAAAGTTTCAGAAATAAATCTTGTTTGGTTAGCTTTTCAATATCGTCAAATATCGTTCAATCGCCATTCCTGTTCAAAAAAATGTCGTTTGATTAGCAGTCACTAACTGATACCGGTTTAAGTTTTGTTTCAGTTTAAGATACGGGTTTAAGAAGCAATCTGCTTCAGTCAGCTGTCATTTCTGAATAGGCAATACTTTTCAAAGGTTCATTGGAAAGCGCCCGCTTTTGACTTGGTAATGGTTTTTTCCCGCTTACCCT
>JASANC010000512.1:0-12753 GCA_030248135.1 Theristus sp. LFF4_11 | reverse complement strand
CCACAATACCTGGTTCGTAATTGCTGTTTTTGGTACATTGGTTTTCTGTAAAGCTTTTCCAAATTCCCGCCAACCAATTGGTCCTTTTCCTGTGAAAGCAGATCTTTTTCCAGGCTTGGCAAACGCATGAAATAAGTCAATAATATTTGAACCACCAAGAGGTTTTGAATCAATGAAGACTTCGTTTCTTGCATCCCAAGTGATGAGAGGGTTGTTTTGTAAATGGTTTACTAACATGTGAGCTTTCTTTGAATACGAATGAGGAATCCCTTCAAGCAAGAATGAAACATCTTTTGGAGTATCATTGTTTTTCACAAACTGCTGGTTGCGAATTGCTGTAAATCTGCTCAGAATCTGACTGTATTCTTTGGCTTTAATATCAGGAGGTAACGAGTTGTCGTCAAGAACAGCTTTTAATTGTTTGTCTAACAAAGAGAGCTGCTGTATGGGCGTATCCTCAATAAGAACTCTCTGGTCTGTTTCTCTTTGGATAAGACGATTCGCAATCTCTTGTGGAATAAGAGCCATTTTCTTCGCCATTACAATTTTCCCAGAAGAGAGGCCAAAACCCCTAGCGCTGGAGTTATCACCGCAGAAAGCCAACCTCCACTTTGAGTTAGTATCTTTCTTTTCGCTTTGTTGGTTTCGCGTTTATCCACAAGCCGACGCAACTTGTTTTTGTAACGTTTAAGTTTTGATTGTTGTGATGATGAAAGTTTCACGTTTCCAGACAACACATTCGAAATAATTTCAATCAAGGCCAGAATGAGCTCGTTGTTGCAGTTGCAGAGGATGGCCTTTCTTAGTTTACCATTAGACCGATTCAACAAGCGAATGGCATCGATATTATTTTTTACTCTGGTAGACATTCTGTTGCAACTGATAGCAGTGAGAACCGACTCGTGGCTATTTATACTCGATAAGCGTAACTTGGAAAATCGGTTGGAAAAATGTTTGTTCGAAGCCGAACGTTATCTGGTGTAGTCGGCTCCAAATCAAGCAAAAGGTACCCATAAGGTTGAGAGCAGCAGTCTTCAAATGCTTCAACTAAACATTTTTGTTTTCCAGGAAAGATTTGACGTGCTAGTGTCAAAAGCTGAAGTTTGTCTGAGGGATTTTTCATTAAAATTAAATAGTGACTGTTGATTCTTGCGGTTCGAAGATTACCATAAAATAAATTTTGAACTATGTGAAGAACAGATAAATTCCAGTGATGGCTGCCTTGGCAAAAAAGTTTGTTCAGCTGATCTTTGTGTTGCCCATACAATTGCATCAAGTCGTCACAAATCAAAAGTTTGTTACGTACGCGATCCGTTTTGAACAAGTCCATGTCAGGTATACCTTCGATGAGTATAATATCTGAGGGCAGATCCTTATAAGCATCTTGCCATTCTCCATAGGCCCAATAGATTGTTTCTGGAGCAGGGACAATCATCTCTTTTGCATGTCTTACAAATCGCTTTGCCAGCTCAGTCTTCCCACATTTAGTCCCAGCAGAAAGACACGCTGTGAATGGTGCTTTGAATCTAAGATCCATTGAAAAACGAGTGCAGTATAAACTGCCAACAGGGTATATATATATACCCTCTCTCTAACAATCAGTCATTTGTTTTACTTCAGCTTTCTTCAACAACAACAACAACAGCAATGACCCAACTGTAAAAATCGCAGCACAATCAGAATAGAAGACAATTTCACCGGAATATTCATAACCAACATGAGAACAAAGGCACTACATTGACTGGAAATAATCAACGTCATCGCTAAGGACACACATAACCAAATGGTCGAGTGACAAAATCTGGCATTATGACGCATTTGTCATAGACAAAACCGTACTTTTTACGCAAAGTACGCGTTACAATACAGCGGTCGTTGCATCGTCGGATTTGATTGTAAACAACCGTAATAGATTTGCTTTCACGACGATAAAACATTGAAAAAATCATGCTCCGCATCGATTTCAAGTTCAGTTGTTTTGCTGATGTACTGTTCAACGTGAATCCTCGAATTTTACAACAAGTGTCGACAACTCCATGGAGCTCCCTCTTGTAAGCGTACTGTTTCGGACCCGCTGACACGAATTCAATGATCTTTCCACCACCAAGCTCGTCCGTCATGTCCCCCAGAAAATCACCCAGAGGTGGCGCGTAGGTGTCTTGTGGACCAGTCAGGTAAATGATAGAATCTGAAGCACGAAAACTGTATTTGAATGATGAATTAAACAGCAGAATCATGCTAATAATAATAAAACAGTGGAATCATGTAGATAAGTTTTAATCTATAACCTGTGTCCATATAGAGCACGCGTTCGCCCAACCTCTCCAGGTAAGAGTACAGTTTCAGACGTCCTTGAGCTGAGGTCCACGCCGCAATTACAGAGTTTGAGTTGCGGCACTCCTCAACGTACTCATCCGCTCTGGTGTACACAACGCAGACCATCTGTGTGTTGACGATCATTACGTCCAACACTTCATTTCGGCTGTCAAACACCAGCTGTAAAAAAACCCTTAGTTTCACACACACAATTCTTATTTGCAGTTTTTTTTCAGTGCTTGAAATCTCATACCTCAAAAAACTCTCGTGGTGAAGTGAAGTACTCGCGGTTCGGAAGCGTGGCACGCTGACCAAATTTACCCTGAATTGATAACACTCTTTTATATGAGTACATTTCATCAAACTATAATATAAACTATAAATGGTGTACCCAAAAACTGTTCAAGCACAGCTTGCTCAACGATCTCAGGCCTTCGTTTTTTGCAATTTTTGCTGGATCCAGCTGAATGTTTTCGTGCGCCTTGTATTCCTGCACATAACGGCTCCTGTCTTCGTCTGTTTCAACCCAGCGCGGCCAGCCTGATGCTTCTTGTTTCGTCTTTAGGAACGAGTCAATGTAGCTGTTGAAAAGGCCTGATGCCTCGTTTTCTCCATCGAACTGGCTCCACTCGCTCCAGTGATACACTTCAATCAGTTCCAGAACCTTGTAGCTGAAATTCATTCAGTTGCTTTTGAGTGGAAATTTTTATTCAGTTTAAAACATTTAGGCTTCAAGCAATGTGAACAAACCCTTTTTCCAACGCCTTGTAGAGTTCACACGTTGCCCAAACACCAGTGAGTGACCTCTGTTCCTCTGTGTGTCGACATTCCATCCCAGTGTACTCTTCGACACATGTGTGACATAGAGGGAACAGAAGTTTCTGTCCGTAGCGTTTAGGCAGAACCGGATGGAACAGTGTCTGCGGCGGAAGTACTCGGCACTTGATAATTCCATTGTACGGCCTGTTGTGTTCGTCAAGTTGCTCGAAATTTTCCGTGACAATAGTGGGGTGACCTCGAGGAAACCGGCCGTATTTGGAACACCAGGGATACAAGCTAAAAAATTGTTTCTATGTGAAAAATAGTTTAAATGGTTTTGTAACAATGTATGTGTCAACCTGGTCACATCAATGTAGTCAATGCGTTCATCAGCACGGCATTTGTGGTACAGCTTGCGAGTGTTTGTGCGACCACCATAAAATGCCTCTCGTGGGTCCATTGGAGAATGAAGTCCAACATCGTGGAAAAATTGTCGCATGTCTGCGTCTTCTTGCAACTCTTGCCTGAGCTCACACTCCCACAACTCGGTCACTTTGTAACCTGCAGCCTCCAGATCAGCTTTTCGACGCAAGGTGTGCTCATATGCTTCCTCGGCCGTTACATCTGAACGAGGCAGCAGGTTCGTACGTCGACGAAAACATGTTGGACACCCATGGTAGTAGCAGCTACAAACATTTTGAATTATATGTATACATAACTTGTCATCAATAACACATCGACAATTTGTTCCCTTAAAAAACACACACCCATTGAATTCGTACAGCTGCTTCGGGTCAGATCTGGATTGCCCATCGACTTTGTAGTTCAGTATCTTTACCTCACCGCCGTTCATTGCGTGTTGAATCTGGATATTCTCTTTGTGGGCCACCCATTTTAGCCATTTGATGGCAACAATCGACTGTTTGTCGTTTTTTCGATAACCTCCGTGAGGTGTGATTGCTATCGAATCGTGCTGTAGAAACCGTTTGCGGTAGATGTGCATGCAAAGACTGGCTATCGTGCACGACGCAAGGAATGGGTCAACGTCGTGTTCTGTTTTGACCAATTCACGGAACCGGAGACAGCCTTTCAGCAAAATTTCCACATCTATCTTGCAATACTTCACTAAGTCTTGCTGGAAATTGAACACGGTGCCGAGTCGTGCTTGTTCGTGGTACCAAGCGAAAAACGCATCGCGTTGTTTTGGTTTCATTGTGGCCGGACTGTAGAATGTTGCATCTGGCAGACATCCTTCATAATTCCAGTTGTTCTTTGTGTTAAACAGGTGTGGAAAATAGCCCTTTTCAGCTTGGAAGCCAAACGCTGCCGGAATTGCACTCAGAGGCATTGGCATGAAGCACAAGCTGTCCAACATACGAATTCGAGACGCCTCAAGTTTCAGAATTTCCAGACCTCTCGCGACAATGTCAGGTTTGAGACAGTTTTCATGGAGCCAGTTGAGCACAAACTGGCCATCGAAACCTGCAAGAAATATTGTTTCACTTATAATTTGTTCTTCAAATCATTAGTTTGTGATTCATAATTAAAAGTCTGAATTTTTGCTGAAAAAAAAGAGATCTCCTAACCTTTGAAGTTATGAGCGAACACCAAACTTCCTTCGTTGACGGGCGAAATTAGCCAATGCATGAACTCATCAAAAGCCTTTTCGCCCAGAAAAACTAAGTCACGTGGCGTGCCGCAGTTGACACAACACTGGTCTCTGTTTCGGTCGACACAATTGTCGCACACTTTGGCTACACAGACACAATTCACTAGATGACGGAAGATTTCGTTGCCATCTTTATCTTCCCCAGTTGCCGTATCCTGACTGGTTTCAACATCAAAGAAAATCATCGGAACGACTGGTTTTTTGTCCCACACAGGGGTTTCTTGTTTTGCCTCCTGCATGAAGCAAAAGTGTTCAGCTGGGTCGACCTTGTCTTTACAAATCGGACACTTCATCTTTCCACATTCGTGCTGTGCATCGCGTTGTTCCCCGTCTTTCAAGACCTAAAAAACATGAGGTTTGACAATCTATATCTTATTATTTTTAAATAAAAAATAAATCTTGAAAAGAGTGAAAGCACCTTGTTGCAATCTGGACATGCTTTCACTTCGTCACACGTCGACGACTCGACTTTTACTCTTTTGCTTTCTCGCATTGTGCTGTTCACAGTTGTCTTCTTGTGATTGGCCATGCACTGCTGGCTGGCAAACCATCGATTGCATTCACCACAATAAATCCACGATTCGAACTCGCATGGGTCTTTCTCACCACAGTGGCTACATCTGTGACCGCAGGTAAAATGCCGACGTTTGTGCGTATACGCCATGCCACAGTAGTCACACCAGTACGTTTTATCAAAGAACGCTGCCATGGATGTGATTAAACGGTAGTGTTGTTTGTGCAGACACAAATTGATGGTTGGACCTGCAAGTTGTTGTAGTATTTACTTTATTTTACGTACCGAGCAAATGAAATTTAGTTGGTAGACAATCACCTGTGCCTCGGTCGTACACGGTGCTCCATGCAGTGTCCGAAGTCAACACTCGTACGCGATATGCCCCCAAAGACATGTGCAGAGTTGTCAATTCATTCCAACCGCAGAGGCCGTCATGCGCCGCAAGGCCTGCGTTGGCCATAAGCTCACGAGCCAACTCGCGCTGCTTGGTACATCGACTCTTGTCTCCTTTTAGCACGGTTTGATACAAGGTTTTGAGTTCCTTGCTTTCAGGCTGTTGTTGGTGATCGGCGTGGCACTTTCCGAGCACTAAAGCCCGTGCTAGACAGAGATTGTCACCGGCCGTGATGTCGATAAGACCTCCAGGACCCTTTGTCTTTGAAGCCAACCAATCGTCCACATTTCCTTTGAACTTGATTCTTCGGCGAGGCGTTGCCTCTTCTTCGTCCTCATCACTGGCTGTAATATATAAACCTCGTTATCATAGCCCCTCATTTTGTAAACCAGCTACTATTCAACAAATAGAATAAAATCAGATCAACGAACCTCCTCCTTGAGGATTTTTGATCCAGGTGAACTGCACTGTGAAGGCTTCATCTACGCCAAACCCTTCATTCGATTGTTGTGCAGCTTCAATCCAGTTCAGAATTGTTGCGCCATCCAATTGTCCACGTGCGCGAAACGGCATGGTAATAGCCGTGTCGAGAGCTGGATGGCGCACTTGAACTCCCACCAGATCATTAGGAGCTAAAATGTATTTATTATTAGACCGTCTGTTGGGGTGAATAATCAGTCAGTAATGAACAGGTGAATAAACAGAAAAATCAGTAATGATAAGTAAAAAGTGAATTAAAAAAATTAAATAGGTAAATGGTGGACATACCGGCTGTGTTGAATGCCCGTGTCAACAAATGATCAAATGCTTGCACCATGAACGCGTCGATCTCAGCGATATCGTCCAAGTTTTGAAACTGAACGTTGTACGCCATACCTCGCGTTCCAAGCCTTCTGACTTCTTGGCCAAACTGTTGGCTGATGATCACATGATCGTCGACCGGAAATTGACCGCCTTGTTGCTGTTGTTCGTGCTCTTGGGGCCATTCAGGGTCGTCGAAAATTGCGTCGATGACAGACTGTGGAACATCTTGTCGCTGTTGAGGTTGTTGTAACGTTGGAGATTCAGGCCAATTCGGTTCATTGTTCAATGCAGAAACTTGCGGGTTCTCAGGCCAATACGGATCGCTGTTCATCTCATCAATGACAGACTGTGAAACTTCATCGCCATGCGGCCAATCAGGATACTTGGATAACTCATCAATGACAGACTGTGAAACTTCATTGTTCGCGTCCATTGTGGTGAGAATGACAGTAACTAGTTTTGAGCGTTGTTTAAGTACACAGTTAGTTTGATTTTGTCTGAGTCACAAGCTTGCAATGGAGCGTTAGTTCACAAAGTCAACACAAAACGTTTATGGCTAGAGATGTAATAGCATGTTCTTTAAGAAGCGTCTCATGTGCTTCCTATTGTTTTGTTGTGTCTGGTATGGTAACATAGATTGCTCGCCAACGTTCGTTTCTGTGCTAATGATACACACTGTGTATACGCCCCTCTTATTGTTGCATTTTTCAATGTAAACTGCACATATGTATCAGCTAGCAAGCTTGTATCCATGCTTATAGCACACACGTAATTCTTGTTGTACACAGAAGTAGTGTTTACAGTGTATGCACAGGTATTATCCATCTAATATCAACTACACACTGTTTGCAACCGCCTGTTTTGCTGTGCCTGTATGTTGCATGGCATGGTGCAATTCACACACGTGTGGATTAGTCAGTTAACACTGCTACAGACGTGCTCTCATTATTGATCTGCCTCAATACAGGAGTAAACAACACGTACTAGCTCGCACCCATTGCCAAGTTCTGTTTTTATGCTTTAGCCAGCTGATAATATCAAAGCATGCTCACTTTACAACCACCCATTTTACTGAGGCTCTGAGCTGTGTGTGTAAGCAGACGCACATGCATTTCCCGCCTAATGCAACGCTGTATTAATCCTACGTGCCTGAAAGTTACATTACATAGGCCAATAGCACACACAGGTATTATCCATCTAATATCAATTACACACTGTTTGCAACCGCCTGTTTTGCTGTGCCTGTAGGTTGCTCGGCGTGGTACAATCCACACACGTGTGGATTAGACAGTTAACACTGCTACAGACGTGCTGTCATTATTGATCTGCCTCAGTACAGGAGTAAACAACACGTACTAGCTCGCACCCATTGCCAAGTTTTGTTTTTATGCTTTAGCCAGCTGATAATATCAAAGCATGCTCACTTTACAACCACCAATTTTACTGAGGCTCTGAGCTGTGTAAGCAGACGCACATGCATTTCCCGCCTAATGCAACGCTGTATTAATCCTATGTGCCTGAAAGTTACATTACATAGGCCAATAGCACACACATGTGTTGAATCACAGCTAATATCAATTTGTATAGAACGCTCCTTACCACTGCGCTACATTACCTTACGTTACTTCCATACGTTACCCGGGTATAATATAGATAAATCATGTGTTCAAAAGCAGGCAGTTTATTGCTGCAGTTGCTGCTTTTCCTGTGTGTGTTTGTGTGTATGAGATGTATTATGGCAGCGATTCGCTGCTGGTGTTATTGCGTGTTATTAAGATTAGAAATTGTTTATTTTAACATACCACAGTTTAGCATTTTATGATTGAGTTGTTGGCCCTGAAGAGGGCCGTTGGGTTAGAGTAAGTGGCACGTCTCAAGGACGTGCCGGTTTTTGCTTATTTATAGACCAAGCAAAGTCTTTTCACCATCTTCAACTTTGCCAGGCGACGGTGTTGCTGGCTCACTTGCGGCACACGCTCGAGGGTAGGCTGTGACGATCACGGGTGCGGCGTGGTTCAAGCCAACGACCACCCGCACTTTTCGACACACGCGCTGCCGCTCTTTGCCATGGCTCAGTTCCAGTTGCTCGCCGACTGGAACCTCTGAGACCCACTCCAACATGAAATATTGGGGGTCTTTTGAGGGCTTGTAGATGCCGTCGGCCAGCACGCGTTTCAGCAGCTCGACCAGTTCTACACTCGGGTAGAACTGGCCTTTCATGGTCTTGAGGCCCGCGTTGACGTGCGTGTCCACTATGTGGCGCAAGCAGTTGCTCGGCAGCTCGAAGTTCACACAATATTTCGAAGAGAGAAACATCTTCGAGAATTGAAATGATACATGCAACAAATCATCGCTCACAATTTATAGCTTTTAATCTTCAAAAAAAGTGGCTTGGCATCCGCTTTTTAAACATTGAATTGTTACATTGCAGCCACGCCCTTAGATGCTAATCAGCAATAAAAAGCTAACTTTTAAATTTTGCAGCTGCGCCAAAACATTATTGTTGCTAAACACTATGTTAAACATGCAACATTCCACTGAACAATGCGCTTTTAACCTTCATTTGCATACCCTGTGCTGTTCGTTAAACAGTATGCAGAAATGCAGACAGCATTTGTACCGTGCGTGCCAACACATTGCGAAATTCCTACCGCTTTGAACCTCCATCTGTCCACCCTGTACACTCTGTGCACACACCCTGTACACTCTGTGCACACCCCCTGTACACTCTGTGCACACACCCTGTACACTCTGTGCACACACCCTGTACACTTTGTGCACACACCCTGTACACTCTGTGCACACACCCTGTACACTCTGTGCACACACCCTGTACACTCTGTGCACACACCCTGTACACTCTGTGCACACCCCCTGTACACTTTGTGCACACACCCTGTACACTCTGTGCACACACCCTGTACACTCTGTGCACACACCCTGTACACTCTGTGCACACACCCTGTACACTCTGTGCACACACCCTGTACACTCTGCACCAACACCCTGTACATCACGCCCAACCCCCTCCCTCCCACTGCTGACTCACTATGCGCGCCAAAAAGTACACACATAAAAACCACCCCCAAAATCACCTACAAAAAAAGTGCTCCGTAATGGCCAGCCCTACTCTACTAAATAAAAATAAATTAAAAAATTAAATTTTACTTTTTTTAATCTTTATATTTTCCAAAACCTTTATATAACATTTGCCTTTTTAACCAAACCCAATTTTTAAATTAAGTATTACCCTTTTTTCTCATTTACCCTTTTCTACTCCTACCCTACACATAAATCAATGATTTAAATATATTAAAAAAAAATAAATAAAAATTAAAATTTTTTTTTATAACAATTATTATATAATAAAACGTTTTACTACCCTTTTTCCTTTCCAAACCGCAAAACAAAAATTAAATTAAATTTATTATATTGCTTTTCCCACCCCTTAACCCCAAACTTTAACAAACATTTTTGTAAGTTAAAAAAAAAAAAATAAAAAAAAAAATATTAATATATTATATAAATAAAAAAATACTAATTAATTTTTACTATTTTTACTATACCGTAACCAAAACATAATACACAAAGTCTTTATAAAGAAAAAACAAAAAAAAAAAAAATAAAAAAACGTTAAAATAAATATTTTTTCTTTAAACCTTTTTACACCACCATTTAACCAAAATTTAACCTAAAAAATGTGAACCAAAAAAAAAATTAACACATATACAAAACCAAATAAAAACCAATTTTCTTTAAAAAGAATTTTTCAATTCGTTCGTCAAGTTTGAGCAGTTAAAATTTCCAATCCCGTTGCCCATTTGCGATACGTAGAACCACCACCCACAAATATCGCATAACAATTGAAAAAAAAAAAATAAATATAACAAAAGTTAAATATTTATTAATACATTAACTAACAATACAACAAATTTCAATGTGGATCGTGATGCACGATGTGCAACAAGAAAAAAAATATAAAAACAATAAAATTCAAATTTTTTATAATTATATTTTTGTCAATCACAAGTTTTGATAAGCCCGCTCCCCTCGCCGCGCTGTGCTGAACTGACTCTGTTCACCTAACCGTATCATAACAACATCAGCTAACCAGAGAAAAGCAACGATAAAAAACAACAACAACATCAAAACAAAAAAAAAAAAAAAAAAATGAAAAAAAATATGAAGAAGATTTTTAAAAAAACAAAAAAGACGCCAATACAAATTCCAAAAAAAAACCCCCCCACCCCCCCTTTTTTATGCTAATACATTAATTTTTTTGATTAGTTTTTATAAAAAAAATTTGTTTTTTTAAAAAAATTATAAAAAAAATCTTTATACATTTTTTTTTTTTTTTTAAAAAATCTTCACAAACAATCACTTTAAAAAAAAATAATAAAAAAAAAATATTAAAAAAAAAAAGGCACAAGGAACCCTTATATTTTCATACAAGTTTTCAAAACAAAAAAAAAAAAAATAAAAATAATAATTTTTATTGGCTTTTTTTCTTTGTTTTGTCTCTTTTCATCCGCCCCAACACCACTAAATATTACATCTTGTTCTAATGGTAAGGCGGTGTCGCGCCGCCCAAGAGAATAACGAATAACAAGGACACAGTAAAAATTAATGTTAAAAAAAAAAGATGCAGTACAGAGTACATATACTGAAAAAAAGATTTGCATAATTAATAATAGATAAAGAAAGAGATTTATATTTACCTAAAATAAAAAAAAAAACCACCAAAAAAAACAACAAAAAGTGACACGGACACCACTATTATCTTAGTATTATGACTAGCCAATTGACTGTGCCTACGGCACGGTTAGCTGATAATACAATTATTATTTTTGAGTGGATTTTGGCCTTTTGAACCGTGCTAAAAATGCATTGCATTTTGATTTTGAGCTGCTTTAGTCGTTCGCGTTCAAATGATCAAAAACAATCTTCTGATCCGGAACACAATCTTTACTGCATTCCCTTTTAAAGTTAAAAAATCTTTTTAAATCACCAATGGTTAATTGCTGTTCCCGTTAAAAATATGTAAAACGATTTTAAAGTTAGTTGAATTGAAACGACAAAAAGTATAATTTTATAAAAATCGTTTTTGAATGTAATGTAATTTTAATTTTGAAATTTTGGTTTTGAAATTGACACATTTCTAATTAAACCCGCGTGTTAAAAACAAATTTAAAATGCGAAGTTTATAATTTTGCTGTTATGTTTTTTACCCGTTCACCCTGCTCCAAGCCAATCCTTTTTTGTACAGTGACAATACAAAAAAGTTAACAAAAAATGTAAAAAATGACGTTTAAATAAAAAAACATTAAAAAACTGTTTTTATACCTTAACGTATATCCTAACATATAAGCCAAGCCTTTTCGCAAAGTGAAAATGAACAAATAACTGCTTTGAAAGCCATCTTGCTTTCTAATCAGATTTTTAGTTTATCACGCACTTCATTAACAAACCCCGTTTATTTGATTTTGCAGTTAATTTTTTTAGTTGAGTTGTTTAGATAAAACTTCTCTGTTTTTGAAAAGTCTTAAGCAATAACTTTTCAACATTTTTCTGTTTTTGAAAACGTTCTCATGCAATAACTGTTTAACCAAATGATAATGAAAAATATTGTCTTGAAAGCAAAGTGCAATGTGCACTTGCAATTTCGATGTCGTTTTGCAACCTGATTAAAAAAAAACAATTGCAATGATTCTTCATAGTTGGTTTTCTTTCATCTTTCGCTTTCGGTCAGTTTGAACAGCAACAATTGCCATTAATTGTCGATCGTATGTTAAGGCGCTGTCGCGGATGACCAAAGAGTATCATGATGACTTCGCAGTACAGAGTAACGTTTTTGAGAAAATGATTTGCAGTACAGAGTAACGTTTTTGAGAAAATGATTTGCATTATTAATAATAGGTTAAGAAATTGAGATTTAGCTATCTTAAATAGCAAAAATAAGCGCCAATTCAAATTGCAAAAAAGTGCCACGGACACCACTATTATCTTAGTATTATGACTAGCCAATTGACCCGAGCGTATGTGGCTTAATCAATGCCAAGCCTTTTTGGTGAAGTGGCATTGACTTAGAAAGAAAAAAACAGTAACGTTTACTGAATAATAACCCTGAAGAAAATTTACCTTGAGCTGCTGTGAAGTCGCCTACAATGCAATATTTTTTTAATGTATTTAAATAAAAAATGCGAAGTTTATGATTTTGCTATTTTTACCCGTTCATCGTAACCTAAGGCAAGCCTTTTTGTAAGTGAAGTAAAATTGAATAAAAAATATAAAAACTAA
>JASANC010000511.1:0-66455 GCA_030248135.1 Theristus sp. LFF4_11 | reverse complement strand
AAGTTGAAAAGACCACACCGCAACCAGTTCCGAGTTTTGGTGTGTGACAGTGTGACCTCAGACAACAAAAAACATCAAGATCACAAAGAAGAGAGATTATAAATGATACAAATACAACCAGAATGAGCAGACTGCGGATGATGATAATGATTTTGTGCAGTTTGCGGATTGGCTGCATCTTATGCACTGATGCAGCTGATTAGCGAACCCTAAGACTGGCCTTTTTAAAAAGGCCGATCTCATGTATAAGCATAGCCACACGTCACAGCTAATTGGTCACATCATATTTCTCACACAACCAATCAGTTTAAAATGCAGCCAATCAGAATTGGCACATGCAGAATATCTGATACCACGAGTGCTCAACAAATTCGCGAACTCGAAAAGGTGGACATCAAATTAACCACAGAATGAACATACAAACGACAACGAAAACATGGAGCAAACAAAACATGAACTGCATGCCTTCACAGTGTTTGAAAATTGTGCAAACATCATATCTTAAAAAAACAATCCACTGAAAAAACTCAAAAAGGCATCATCCAAGCGATCCAATCGAAAAACGTAGAAACAAGCGTTAGACCAAAGGAATCCCGAAAGAAACAAAATGAACAAGATAAGAAAGCAAATTAGAAAGGTTCACAAAAAGCAGTTTTTCATGAACTGACCAAGTTTTTTTAGTTGGCTAGCAATCAGTGAGTCGTGAAATCAAAAAAAAAACAATATTCTTGACTATAAAAAGCGCATATTTTCAAAACGAGCATCTTCAAAAAGGGAAACAATTTTCACACCACCGAGCGAAATACCACCACTTTCTAAACACCCTGGCAACCAAAGGAACAACCCATTTTTGTCGAAAAAACAACAGCAGAACCATTTTCAGCATTTAGCCTCAAAATAAACCACCAAAAAAATGAAAACAAACAAATGCCATGGCACAAATTCAACCTTCCTACCTAATCAGCAACAAACTGAACTGGCGGGACGAAGTGGCTAAACACCAACAAAAAAAAACTTGATCTCCGCAAAATCAGCAAATCTAACAACAACACTGCTAATAAGAAAGCAAAGCGCCGCCCATAGGATTATCAATCGGAACTAAAGATGTCAGCAGAGAGAAAACGGTGTTTGACATCCCTAATCCGAACAAGAACCTCACATTTCAAAAGTAGGGAACATTATTTGCGAGACACCGTGCATTTTGTTAACACGCAATTCTGACGCACCAATAACAAACAAACACACAGGCACAGAAAAACGACTGTATCACACCAGCATGCGTGGCCTGGCCTGTGCGTTTGTGACAGCACTGCGTGTATAACAAGAGTGCCCGATCTACTAACGATCACCCAAAAACTCCACCACTGAAATCACTCCGCATGCATCTTCCCATTCGCCTGCACGGCCGCGCCATTCCGTACGAAACCATTCGGCACGTTCACCAGTTTCTGTCGACGTTGCAGCTCCAACTGTTTCTCCTTCTCCGCACCAGCCAACTGCGGTTGTGGTTGTTGCTGTGGTCGTTTTCGAATATACGCGAGATAGAAGTAGCGCAGGAACAACGCCATATAAGTGGCATACATCGCGAACGCCATATAGATGTTCTGCCAGGTCTGGTGGCAGTACCGTCCGGGCGTCGTCTTGACGCGATACACAAAGTACGCCACGTAGCAGCCGACAAACATTTGCGCGATTTGAAGCGTCGTGATGGTGGCCGAGACGATCTTTGGCGCGCGTCGGCCGCCGCCGGACATCAGCGCGTAGTAGGTGTACATGATCGCGTGCACCGAGTAGTTCATCCAGATGAACCAGCGACCGGCGACCGTGTGATCGCGTACCGCGTGCCAGGTGTACGCGAGCACGGTGACGTGGTGGAACCAGTGCAGGAACGTGACTGGCCTGCAAACGACATATGTAGGTTCTACTGCGGCTGGTTGGTGCTCAGACAGTCCGTCAGATTTAAGCGACACACATTCATGAAGTAGTATCCTATTTAGCGACCTCGTAGCGATATTTTAACACAGCTCTAAATACGTCTCTAAATACTGCTTCATGGAAGAGCCGCTGTATTCTGCAGTGCAAGGCATAAAATGGTAAGACACCATGAGTAGGCAAGCCAGGTAGGTGCTGTTCTGAGGGGCTTGGTGGGAGTACTGTGGCGTTATAAAGAGCTTGTCGAGCGAAAGAGTGCCATTGGATTGGAATGCCACCAATGCGGTGTAATTTGAAACCACAATGATTCGCCTTTACGCTCACGTAAGGGTTCCAACTCAGCCAATCAACAACCGTAAGAACCACCAGAAATCGCCAGCACCGTCACGAAACAAAGGTCTTGGATTATCATTATCACTGCAACACACCAGACAAAACCAAAAGCAATCGCTCTAAAAATATTCTCGCCACAAAACCGCCCAAACAAAACTCAGGCACCACCGACCGTTTCCGTAGCACCAGGAAGGCCGTGTCGCCCAGCTCGACGACTTTGCTGAACGCGAACTTCTCCGCCCAGAACGCGACCATGCTGTGCGCGAGTGAGACGGTGCACGCGG
Organism: Theristus sp. LFF4_11; assembly: GCA_030248135.1. Lineage (NCBI taxonomy): Eukaryota > Metazoa > Nematoda > Chromadorea > Monhysterida > Xyalidae > Theristus > Theristus sp. LFF4_11. The sequence goes on along the minus strand of JASANC010000511.1, from coordinate 63,906 downwards.
TGCCCATGAATCCGCGTTGCTGATAAACGTAGACGAACTCGACCGACTGTCGCCAGGCGCCGAGCACCGAAAACACGGCCAACGCCCAGTTCCACAGTTTCAACGGTGTTCGCAGTTGAAACGGCGGTCGATCGGCCATCAACCACTGACCGACGACGATTCCAAGGAGATAAACCGCAGAGATGGCGACAACCGACGGCCAGTAGTACGTTCGAAGGAAGTAGGTCGTTGGGCGGACGTCGAAGTCGCGCTCGAACGCGAACCAGAGATGCGCGAACGACAGCTGCTCGTATTGAGGGTGATCTTGCGAGAGTTCGGACTCGGGCACGATGTAGTCGGATGGGGAGCTGGATGATTGCGGCATGTTTTGTTTCGGGATTGTTGGATTTTTGATTATTCAATTGATTTTGTTTATATCCAATCGAATTTCGCTCAAGAGTCAATCAATTCAATAATATTCAATATTCGACGTTATTTCCTTGAATTTTCAACAACAGCTGATTTCGAAATATCTAAATGGTCTTTGTTGTTATCTGCAAAACTTGTCAAGTTCAGGTATGTTTCTGCCAATGTCCGTTTTTTCTCTATATTCAGCTGACTTGCACGTGTATACCAGCACTTATCGCAAAGATTCCAATGAAAATATGTTCTGGAAGAAAACTTTTTTTTCAAAAATTCTTATCAACCGAATGAAGTTGGTAAACAACAACAAACAACAACATCAACAACAGAACATTTTGAACAGATCAGCTGTTGGCTGTAGTTTGTCTCGGCTACGATAACTGGTCGCCAACAACATGATGCAACCAACCAACGTGCAATTGAGTTGGCTTTTGAATAAAGAAAGTGCAAAATTTCCTTTGCGTTACCTGCTGTAAAAGCAAACTAACATTAAGAAATCCAAAAATCGACAGTTTCAACAAATATCAGAATAACATTATGAATTTTTGCGATAAGGCTACAACGTCAGAAAAATGTGTGGGGAGGGGGGGGCAGCAGCTGAACACACTGATTTTTAAAGAATAATGTTTTCTCAAACGACGAAAAGTGGTTCACAAATGGTCCATTAAAAATAGCCACACCCATTCAGAAACGTAATCAAAATCGGATGAAAAAAAACGAGAGACCACAAAACGAAACCAGGGCAAAAACAGCCGACGAACGGGATACAGAACAGGAAAATAAGAACAGAATTGAGTGGAATGAATTGTTTGCTTGGTTCCGAGCTTTCTTGAGAGCATTCGATCGAATCGAAAGTAAAAAGCACATTGGGCATAATTTTCAGGCTGAAGAAAACTAGCAAGAAAGGTTCTGTAGAAGTTGGTGTTGTTTTCCAGCATCCGTTCGCTAAATTCAAATCAAAATTGTGCAAAAAAAGTTGCACTCAAAACTCAAATTGAAACGCTACCCATTATTCTCGATCGTCAAAATTTTCTGCCAGAGTTCCCAACAACAATGACGTATTCAACAATATTCGCTATTTAGGTAATGGCGCGAAAAATGTGATGACGTTTTTTTGCAAAACTTGAAACTAAAAATATCCAATGACATTTTGTGGCATCAGATGCTCAAAAACCAAACAGCGAGAACGAAAAAAAGCATAGATGGAACAAATATTTTGTTTGCGTGTTGAAAAAAAATTCTGCAGAAGAGCCCAGCAAACCAGTGAACCGTATTGAATGGGAAAGGAAAAAACATGGAATGAAGATGCGACAAGGCGGTAATACAAAAAAACTCGATCGAAAATTGTATTTTCCGTTTCTTGAACTTGTATTTTCGTTGAAATGTCCCAAGTCCGGGAAAGATTTCGTTATTTACCCAGCCAATTTATTGTTTTTGAAGTCGGTGCGCTGATTGGTCGTTCTTCTATCTAACCAATGTGACAGCACCAACCAGCGCGCTGAAATTGACACCGTTACCACTGAAATGTCGAAAAACCCGTTTGAAAAAAAAACAGTGACGCAACACGCAGGCGAATTTTCAGCCAAAAAATACAAACTTTGTTGTTTTTTTTGGAAAAAATGTCTGCAAAACCATTAGGATAATAGAAAAAGCCTGAAAATGCACACGGTGACGTGCGTTACGCAAAAAAAAAACTGAAAAAATGCAGACACACAAGCAACAGTGTTGCAGAGCGGGCGAAAAAAAACCTTCAAAAAATATGTTCCAGCGCAACAAAATAGCAACGACAATGAGCGAGAACGCAATGAAATTGTTGTTGGTGCTCTGTCGCTGTGTTGTGTGTTTGTGTATCAGCAGCAGCAAAATGCACGGTGTTCAGTTCAGTCTAGCCGGGCCTGTTTTCGGTACGCGGAAAACTGGTGCCATTAAAACGTAATTTGCGGTGGAAAAGCGCTGGAAAAATTGCAAAATTCAGCAAATTCTGCATTGAAAAAAGTACTCAACTGAAAACGCTGATTGGATGCATTAGTAGTTGGTGTCCATAGCCCAACCAATCAGCTGATGTCTACATTGGCTACACACAATGCTCACTCAGGCACACAGTGGAGTGTTCCGTGTGCCGGTGTGTTTGTATTGTTGCAAGTGCACCACATCAGGAAGCAAAACCATACCTGAAGTGCACATTGGTTCGAACGTGCATCTTAGCCGATTTCAACATAGAACGGACAGCGTTGGGTTGTTTGCAACGAATATTTTATAGCTGGCAAAGTTGCAGCATTTGCGCGAGCACACACGCACACACACACACGTGTGCATCAGCGCCGCATACACATTTTTTTCTGATGTCGATATGAGATAAGGCACTAAGTTGGACGTTTGAAAAGAAACAGAATAATGGATTTTTTATTTTATTTTTTGGGGAAAACTGTGTGCCGTTTATTATTTACGAAGTGGAACATTGAGTGTTTTGAATGATGAAATTTAAACTCATCTCATGACGGACGCAAGATGTTTCTTATGGAATTTATATTTTTGAGGCCGATTAGGCTCATCGGGAATCGTGGATGGATGAAGAAACTACAAGTACTTGTAGTATTTATCGTAAATCTGCATTAGTTGGGTCGTATTTCTTTTCATTTTTTCCTTGAAGTATTAATCAATTTTTTTGGGTTCAACGAGTTAATGCATTCGCAGACGTGAAAGAAAACGAGTTTCATTCTTTATGTGGCAATTCAACACAGCCTAAGTGGTGACCCGGCCACATTTTGGGGGACTCGAATCACTTTACGCAATTTTGAATTCCCGCGTCATGCATGAAACTGCTCACCTGCGAGCATCGAGTCTCGGAACCAAAATAAAAAATGGACTTGGTGCTTTGCATGGAGCCGGAAAAGGGCCTGACTCTTTCAAACTAGGGCCTGGTTGGACCTGAATAAGCAGATGGATCGACTGGAAAACAACACAGTCGGTCACAGTTAGTCGACTGACACTTTGAATCTGAAGGATCACCTTGTTTTTAGGCTTTGGAACTGTTTCGGGAAAAAATACTGCAGTGCTTTTACGTATTGTAGTAACTATAAATTTCCACGCAATCGTGCTAAAAAGAACTTCCTGCTTTCATAGGATTTATTCAACGAATCAGCGAATGGCAAACAATCTCGCAATAAATTAGAAACCAGCCAGATTAGAAAAGCCATCTTTCTGGTGGACTTTTCAATGTAATAAATAAACCGCACTCTGGCAGTTTTAAAGCTGATCTTCTGAATTCCTGCAGCGTCCACGACGGCAACCGCTAATTGCTTTTTCTTGAGCAGCTGAAACAGTGTGAGTATGCGAGTGGAAATCTTCTGTCAACACAAAGTAGCGCAAGATGAACACGAACGCAAGAGTAACTGATAAAATATTGCAACATACCAAAGATTAAAGCGTGGTCATGCGCACTGGCCAGGTATTATATATTATGCATCCGTTATCTAATATCTAATCTAGTCGGCTGGTCCAAATCTAGTGAAGGAAGTTCTTGCCTCAAGACCCGCGCCTGCCGCTTCCGTCAGACAACACCAGACTGGCACGTGAGACAGTGTTCGCGTGCCAGTGTGTTTGTGTGCGATTGTGAAACAACAGCACGCATTAAAAGACGTACATACTGTTCAGATGATGACTTTTATTTGCATAAAATGAAACTTTTTAGACCGAATTGACTGCGTCATGCAAATTGGACACGATTGTCAACTCAATTTCAGAGAATCATCCATCCACTCACCATAATTTCATCAAACCACCGGTGTTCAATCACTAAATTAGGCACATCTGGTTACATTCAGCTCGTTGATTGGATGGATTTAAATTCGGTGTGCTAACTGGACGTAGCAGAGTGATGCAGCTAGTCAGCGTGCTAGAATTGCATGAATACTGAAATAACACAATGACAAATCGGCTTCCTCGGGTACGAATGTAGTGCCAGACAAGAGACGCATTTCGGACAAAAATTCAATCGTATCATTTCACGTGAAAACCGACACCAAAAAGTCGCTCGGCCGAGACAGTTGTAAACAGTCGACAAAAGCAAACACAAACACGGCATATGGACAGCATCACGCCATGTCCACAGTTAACGTGGAATAAACTGGGCCGTCAGCTAACGCATTCAAAGGTGCGCAAGTTGTTTGTGCCTGCCGCATGAAGCCAGAGTTTTGGTTGGCTTTATGCATAGCTTGCTGGTTTGTAACGTGTTTCCTTAGGCATTTATTTGCCTGACGCTTTCAGGCGCCGAATGAAAACGGAACAGAACAGAAATGGATCAGGTGAAAAACCGGCATTGTGTAATTGAGAAATGGTGGATTAGTTAGAAAAAGACTTGCCGGCTTTGATTTGGTCAGAAAAAACGGTGTGGTCAGATCGTTTTTATCAAAACTAGCCGAACTAGGCAGCGTAACAAGGAGAACAAGAAAGCGTAACCATTTGCAAACGTTTTGAACTAAAACAGCGGCTATAATTTTAAGAACTGGATAACTCAAAGTCAATTGACAGCAGCAAAGTGCCAATTTGGGGTCAAAATGAATTGACAAAACCCATCTGTCAAAACGAACAACGTGCCACGTTTTTTACGATAACGTTTTATTCCTGGTGTTATCAACAACTCGATTATCATCAACTTATCTGTGAATCAAAATACTGCTCATACAGAAAGTTATAATGCTATTGACTGAAAACCAGAAAGAAAAATGTTGAGGATATTTAGCGGAATTTGAAATGCAGAAAGTTTCTATTTTTTCAAAAAAAACTTGTTACCACATGTTCTTGTTTCCAGTTTGACTTGCAAAACACAAACTAACCCATATTTTTCATGAAAAAAAAACAATTATAAACAGTTTCCAAGACAAGACAAGCAAACGTCACCTCGGCGAGGAGAGACAAAGAGTCTTTTCAAAAAATAGAAGAAACATCAAAACAGAAACAGAAGTAAACAAGGTTTTTTTCTGCACAAGAAAAAAAGGACAAACCGTACGTGACTTGGGTGGTAATTGAATGAAAGAAAAGAAGTCAATACAAAAATACACGAGCCTATAAATAATTTACAGTTCCTCTCGTCACACTGGTTTATGGGTCTAAGTTTAGTCTAGTATCTTTGTTACTAATTCACCGTCAAAGATAGAAGATAGAAAAATGATGAAAAGTCTGCCATCCACGAAGCATTCATATTTAACCCACTGAATGACTGTGTATCTCGTTTAAATCGGTTTGATTGCGGTTTGATGAGAAATTCAAAATTCGTAAAATTGAGAAAATTAGAAACGCACACAAAGACGAAACATGAAACATAAAAAAAGGAAACATGAGAAAAGCTTGTGAACTCAAAATCAGAAAAAACACCACCAACACAATAAATGAAACAACAACAAAACGGACATTGTAAACACACACACACACACACGTATGACAAAGACGCTCGGAACACACAAATCACATGGAATGAACAAAACAAGGTGCCATAATTCAAACTCTTAACTTGGCACGTATCGAAAAAAGCGGAAATAATACCTTACAGTTCGCTTTCACGTCAGCGAAAGCATATAAATACCTCCAGAAAATAGCTTTCATTTCACAAGAAAACGTTACTTTTTAAAAGGTTCGGAGAAAATCAAGAGCAGAAAAGAAATACCCAGAAATAATAAAGCGGAATTTTTTTGTGTCGGTCGCTAAAATGCAAGTAAATCTAGCAGTGCCTGTTTTTATACCTTTCACCCACATGTGAAATAAAAAAGAAAATTTCCAAAATCCAAATCTGTTATGAATTACAAACCGACGTACTGGGAACTTTACAAAGAAACAATAGAATGCGAAGCCAACCTCACTCACAAACTCATTAAACGAGTTCACATCATTAAGCCATTTCATAGTCCATGCATTCCTTTTAACTCACAAAGTACATTGAACAAAAAAGTCCCGAATTTCCCGCCACCATTCACAAATTAGCGCCGTCTGCAAGCATCTCCTGTCGTTGTTGTTCGGTTTCAGCTTGCTGTTCCTCTTCCAACGACGGCTGCTGCTGAGCGTACAGATAGAAACTCTCGGGGTCCTGGATCTCCGGATCGTAAGCCTGCATGGAAGGAATTCCTCGAAAGTTCGACTGTGTCCAGAAATGCGGTGATGTTTGATGGTCTCTCATGGACATTTGCTTGTTTGCGTGGCCCGAAAACGTCTGCTGAACATGATTTTATGGTTATTTAATTTTATCAACTGTGAACTGTGAGCTGAAACCAAAGCTGGAAACCGTTCATTCATCTCTGCAGCAACAGCACTGCAGCTGACCATTTTGTAATTGAGGCAAGTGTTTTCAACCGGAAATGGGGCGTTTGCCCAAAACAACTGCAGTCCCCAAAAAAACGGCTGATTCCATTCCATTTTATTTCGCGAAAAGCAGGAAACTCCGATAAAACTATATGAACAGCATGTAGTTCGGAGACCCAATTGCAAACAATGAAGCCAAACACAACACGAGTCAACCAATCCTTCCACTCACATTCAACGCTCCATCGCCTAACAACCGTTGCACGCGTTCATGGTGCTGCTGGTGCAGGTCGAACTGTTCTCGATCCAGAAATATTCGCACGCAAGTCTGAAACAAACATAGAAAAACAGAAGAAAACTGATCGTTTTCAACATAAATCACCGAAAAAAAAACAGAAAAAATATCTCAGAAATTCTGAATGCGACCTCGCAGCGCAACTCCGTGCACCGCTCCGAGTGCAGCTGCTCCAAATGCTCCCAGGCCTCGATGCGCGACATGCTCTGCTGCTTGCAAACGGGACAGACGTACTGCTCAAAGGGCACTGCTTTCGCCATCTCAATCGCCGTCTCCAACGAGTACGTCGACAGAATCTCTCGGAGTGAGTGCAGCTGTGAATGAAGTTAGTGAATGAATTACGCTTACAAATATCGAAACACTCGAAAAGTTGAAAAACTGGATGCTGATTAGTTGCACAATTTCTACCATATACGCAAATACGTTTTTATGCTCTTTATTTAGCGTGAGGACGAAACAACCTGATTGACCCCAAAAAATGTAACAATCTCTCCATTCGCTCTTTACCAAATCAAAACTGCAACTGCACCGAAAAACCTCGACAAAAAACGCCGATGCCTCCACCCAAAATCTCCCCGAACAAAACCGCCCCGCACACCACCAACCAACCCACCTTGTCCTGAATGCTCAGTGCGGGCAGTATCTCTCCGCTCTTGATGCGCTCCGTCCAGGCGGCCGGATCCTGGCCGAGTCTCAGTTTCTTGCCGCGTTTCACGGCACGCGTCGGCTGCGGCGTGTAGCTGACGAACGTCTCGCCGGCACTGCGCACCACGATCGCGTCACTCGGCAGCTCCGACGGCGGCCGACGGTTGCTGAAAGTGCGGGTTGTTCGGATTTGCTTTTTTTCAGTTTACGCAAGTCATTTCGTGGTGTTTATTTTGGATGGGAGAGTTATTGTGGCTTTTGGATGGGCTAGTTATTATAGCATTCGTGTCTAGTTGGATGGAGGCAGCACCCCGCGAGGGGCACAACTACAATGGCGGCCAAAAGTTGGGAAACCCCCATGCGCGCGTGTGTCTGCGGTGGTACATGCGTGCTTTTATTGTGCGTTTCTCCCCAACACATGCTAGCCTTGTTTTTATGAACACAACAACTCCTTGTTCCAAAAATCAAAAATATTTGCTTGTGTGCATAGGAATAACGCACAAATGCGCGATATGCAGCGCACGCAGGGGTTTCCAAACTTTTGGTCGCCACTGTACAAGTGTTCATTGGGCAATGACACTCCGCAGCGCTTCCACACACGGATCCTTTGTAGTATGGTACCTTCATCCGGTTTCTCGAGCCGCTGGGGGACCACAAAACTGAGTTTTTTCAACACATCAAATGCAGTCGTTTTGCAACACCCAGTTTGCCTCCAAGTGCTGGGTGTTTGTTTTCATACCAAAGAAGACAGAGAAATGGAGCGAAAATCAAGGAACGTCTGTGCAATCAAAGTCGCCTGCACCTTGCGAACGGCTTCCACGCCTCGTCGAGTTCATCCTTCGTTGAAACGTGCGTCTTCAAATGTTTCTTCAAATTGCCCTTCAGTCGACAGGCCTTGCCGCAGAACGGACACTTGTGCACCACATGACCTGGACAACGCATTGTGTCTTGGTTTTTGTTAAATTCGTACAAAAATACAAACACACTGGCAAACATGTTCAACGCAATAGTAATGCAGAAGCAGAAACAATGATCTCCCTCCGGGCATCCATATCTAATTTTATCTGAGTTTCATTCGATTTTCTTTCAGAATTCAAACAATAAATGTTACCGGTTACACATTGAAACAGATCCGAACACAAACTATTGACCAACTGCAAACGCCCACCTGTATGCACCGATTTGTGCTCGAACAGGTTAGATTTGAAGCGGAATGCTTTGCCGCATCCCGGCTCTTCACACATGAACGGCTTCTCATCGGTGTGAATCACGGCGTGTTGTTGAAGGCCTGCGTTTTTTTAATTGTATCCTTTTCGATGACACAAAAAAATGATGAACTTTTTTAATTTGCAGATGTTTTTTTTAATCTGGCACACTGATTGGTTGCTGCAATACAACCAACTGGTTCGGTTATCAACAAGCGCAAAGCTCAACTCAAAACGCAGCCAATCGCGCAAGTTCTAACTGTATAAAGTTTTGCGTTTCTCCAATTTGATTCAGAGTTTTAAAAGTTGCAACGTCAGCCAGCAAGTAAAAAAAAAAACGACTCTCGCGAAAAACAAACAGAGGCGGCAAAAACAAACGAACGAACGAACGAACTGCTCAGCAAACGGCACCTTTGAACGAAGCGAAGATTTTGTTGCAGATGCTGCACTGGTGCACGGCGCGCGATCCGCCGGACAAACGCGGCGTCGTCGGCGTCTGCTGCAGGTTCGAGCCGATAATCTGAATTGTGTGCGTCAACTGATTTTTTACTGCATTTTTTACTAAAATTCACCCCGAGACAAAGCGAACCATACGGCCAAATGATTTTTTTTGATTTGAAGCACGCCCGCCACCGATTCCGGAAACCCGAAGGTACCAAACTCCGGTGGGTTTGGGGAACGGACGGCTCGCCATCCCGTGGAACCAATACACCCGCCACGTGAGCGGGACTTTTTTCTTTTATTTTTCGTCAAAACTTGACTGACACCTGACAAAAATTCAATTTTCTTGTCCACCACCTTGATTCCTGGATGCGGTGTCACGACGGTTTGATTATATGCTGCGTTTGCATCGTCAGTATTAACCAAGTATTGTGCGTCGACCAGTTGTCCATCCATTCCTAAAACAAGCACCAATCTTTGTTGCTGAAAGACTAAATTTATCAACAAAAAGGTATTTTTTATTTACTTGGACTCTGCAGCGCATTGCATATTTTTAGCAGTTTTACATTGCCGCCCACTTCCAAATAATCCTTGCTACCGTTTTTTTTGTATTAATTGCGTGGTGAGTGAATCAATCAATCAATCACACACTCTCTCATTGTTTTTTTTTTGCAGTGCCGATCTTACAACCAACTATCGGCTTTTCGAAAACAACAAAACTATGCAACTGGAAGATATGATGTCGAAAAAAACAGAAATTACCACCGGACAAACAACATTACCACCGGACAAACAACCAAACCAACTACGGTTCCCACCCGGCAACGGCTCTGGCGGCAGCAGCACGAGCTGGCAAAATGAAACAAGCACGAAACAGAAAACCCAGGACACTGGAAAACAAAAAACAAACTAACCGGCATCGACGACCGGAACAACCTCGTCGTAGTCCATTTTTGTGTAAGATTTTGACTGTAACAGACAAAATGACAAGCCCACGACGGTCACCCCTTCGCTTGGCCTTGCTTTTTTTAGAGTTCGAAAAAAGTGAAAATCCCAATTTTTTAAATTAATAAAAAAATCAAAATGCCGACGGAAAATCTGATGGTCGGAGATTCAAGATTTAATTTAACACGCAGCACCTTTAACAAAAACACAATGACAAAAAAACTTCAATGAATGGCTTAAAAAACTCAGACTCAAGTTTGAAAACAGCAACAACACCGATGTATGACGGCTCAACATAAAGACCAAACCAGACAAACAAGCAGTACCGTGGGCGGGGGGGGGGGGGGTGGGGGGTAGAGATGTCAAGAAAAAAAAAATTTTCTATTTTTTTTCTTTTTTAAAAAAAAAAAATTTTTTTTTTTTAATTTTTTTTTTTAAAAATGAAAGTTGTTCAGAATTTTTCAGGGAGTCCGAATATCACCATCTGAGGAGCCACCGACTTACCATATGACCCCCACTCATATGGGAGGAGGGTGAAAATTTCAGACTTGGTTTCGGCGACCCCATTTTCCCACCGACGACATCACGTCTCGTGTTTTGCCTCTCAATTCACCTCAAATAACATGGAAACAAGTTCCACAACAAACCGGTGTGATCATGCTGACGACACGAGGCGAAACAGCAACGAGCAACCAACGAAGTTACGCTTGCAGTGGCAGACAGTGCAATTTCCACCTTTCGAGATCCTGAAAAACGATGCGTAAATGTGAGTTCTCTGCTTCTATCTCACCTTAGCGACATCGGAATTTGTTGAACTAGCCTTTGCGACGCTCAAGTACTTCAATGCGCGAGTCGATCATCACTCACCAAGGCTGAAAACAGTCGATAAATCAATCCAGAATACCACCTGCAGCGTTGAAGACTAAGTGACAAGGTAAAGTCAAAGAAAATTTTTGTTGAACTTTCGAAAAATTATGCCAAAAACGGCATTTTCAGGGCACATTAAAGAAAAAATTTCAAAAATTTTTAATAAAAAAAATAAAAAAAAAATGCTCATTTTTTTTTTACTTTTTTTTTAAAAAAAAAATTAAAAAAAAATTTTTTTTTTGACCCTTACATCTCTAGTGGGGGGGGGGTACACCTAGGGTTAGGGGTAGGGTTAGGGGAAAAAAAAAATCCGGATTTTTTTTTTAAATTAAAAAAAAAAAATTTTTTTTTAAAAAATTTTTTTTTACAAGTTAGGTTTGTTCGAAGCGTCTCGTCGAGCTGAGTTCATCTAGACTATTTTCAGAACGATCCGGGAAACTATAAGAGCGAAAATCGTGTTTTATTGAAATTATGTCCATTTCATAGAGGGAAAGTTGCATTTTCAACAGTAAAACAGGGCAATTTTTCACGTGTACTTGAATATTGAACCGTTCTTTGTGGTTCCTCTTTAGAAAATTACCAAAATTTGACTGTGTTCAAAAATTCCTGTTTGCTGTAGCTAAGTCGGCAACCCCTGTCGACCCGGTCGCCCCCCCCCCCCCAAGACACTTACTTTCAGGTTCAACCAGCTATGCTATCTGCCACATGGCGAGAGCCCACTCTTCAAATCATCGTATCGAAAACACGTACCATGATTTCGCGATCACGTTGCGGGCAACTGACAGACGCAAGTTTAACACGTTAGTTTAGCTCAGCACGCAAGTTTTAACATGTGGCCATGTTATCGGGTATCAGAAAAACGGTCGTGTGATGTGGTATTAACCAACATCTCCGCTCAAATTGTTTAACAATATATCGCACAACTCCATTGTAGACCTATAACATACGCCAATCAACAAGATATCATGTTCATCTCATGGCCTACCGACTGAAAAACATGTTCTAAGTTGCAAGAAAACGATTTCTGAAACGATATTTCAATTCAGTTAAGTCATTTCAACGCTAAAAATTGACTCTAGAAGTCATCCAAATCGAAAAACATGGAGTACGTCGGTCAAAATGACCAAATAATGACATTTACCTAAGCACACAAAGAAGTTGGGAAGAAAATTTGGTTTGAACTTTCAAAAAATTATGCCATAAATCGAATTTTCAGAGCAAAGTAGAAGAAAAAATTTTCAAATTTTTTTTTTTAAGTTTGAAAAAAAAAAATCCAAATTTTTTTTTTAAAAAAAAACGAAAAAAAAAAATAAAAAAAAAATTTTTTTTCAAAGCCCCTAACCCTAGTTAGGGGCTTTGAAAAAAAAATTTTTTTTATTTTTTTTTTCGTTTTTTTTAAAAAAAAAAATTTGGATTTTTTTTTTTTTTTCAAACTTAAAAAAAAAATTGAAAAATTTTTCTTCTACTTTGCTCTGAAAATTCGATTTATGGCATAATTTTTTGAAAGTTCAAACCAAATTTTCTTCCCAACTTCTTTGTGTGCTTAGGTACATGTCATTATTTGGTCATTTTGACCGACGTACTCCATGTTTTTCGATTTGGATGACTTCTAGAGTCAATTTTTAGCGTTGAAATGACATAACTGAATTGAAATATCGTTTCAGAAATCGTTTTCTTGCAACTTAGAACATGTTTTTTCAGTCGGTAGGCCATGAGATGAACATGATATTTTGTTGATTGGCGTATGTTATAGGTCTACAATGGAGTTGTGCGATATATTGTTAAACAATTGGAGCGGAGATGTTGGTTAATACCACATCACACGACCGTTTTTCAGATACCCGATAACATGGCCACATGTTAAAACTTGCGTGCTGAGCTAAACTAACGTGTTAAACTTGCGTCTGTCAGTTGCCCGCAACGTGATCGCGAAATCGTGGTACGTGTTTTCGATACGATGATTTGAAGAGTGGGCTCTCGCCATGTGGCAGATAGCATAGCTGGTTGAACCTGAAAGTAAGTGTCTTGGGGGGGGCGACCGGGTCGACAGGGGTTGCCGACTTAGCTACAGCAAACAGGAATTTTTGAACACAGTCAAATTTTGGTAATTTTCTAAAGAGGAACAACTAAGAACGGTTCCATATTCAAGTACACGTCGAAAATTGTCCTGTTTTACTGTTGAAAATGCAACTTTCCCTCTATGAAATGGACATAATTTCAATAAAACACGATTTTCGCTCTTATAGTTTTCCGGATCGTTCTGAAAATAGTCTAGATGAACTCAGCTCGACGAGACGCTTCGAACAAACCTAACTTGTAAAAAAAAATTTTTTTTTTTTAAAAAAAATTTTTTTTAATTTAAAAAAAAAATCCGGATTTTTTTTTCCCCTAACCCTAGGTACACCCTCCCAGAGCACCCGAGACCGTCGGGTGGGGGGGGTGGGGGGGGGGGGCACCGGGCCAGCCCCCCAAAAGACCGGGCACCCCCCCCCCCCATCGTACCCCCCCCCCCCTCGAAAATTTGGCCGACACCCCCCCCGTGTACCTAGGGTTAGGGGAAAAAAAATCCGGATTTTTTTTTTAAATTAAAAAAAAAAAATTTTTTTTAAAAAAAATTTTTTTTTTACAAGTTAGGTTCGTTCGAAGCGTCTCGTCGAGCTGAGTTCATCTAGACTATTTTCAGAACGATCCGGGAAACTATAAGAGCGAAAATCGTGTTTTATTGAAATTATGTCCATTTCATAGAGGGAAAGTTGCATTTTCAACAGTAAAACAGGGCAATTTTTCACGTGTACTTGAATATTGAACCGTTCTTAGTGGTTCCTCTTTAGAAAATTACCAAAATTTGACTGTGTTCAAAAATTCCTGTTTGCTGTAGCTAAGTCGGCAACCCCTGTCGACCCGGTCGCCCCCCCCCCCCCAAGACACTTACTTTCAGGTTCAACCAGCTATGCTATCTGCCACATGGCGAGAGCCCACTCTTCAAATCATCGTATCGAAAACACGTACCATGATTTCGCGATCACGTTGCGGGCAACTGACAGACGCAAGTTTAACACGTTAGTTTAGCTCAGCACGCAAGTTTTAACATGTGGCCATGTTATCGGGTATCTGAAAAACGGTCGTGTGATGTGGTATTAACCAACATCTCCGCTCAAATTGTTTAACAATATATCGCACAACTCCATTGTAGACCTATAACATACGCCAATCAACAAGATATCATGTTCATCTCATGGCCTACCGACTGAAAAACATGTTCTAAGTTGCAAGAAAACGATTTCTGAAACGATATTTCAATTCAGTTAAGTCATTTCAACGCTAAAAATTGACTCTAGAAGTCATCCAAATCGAAAAACATGGAGTACGTCGGTCAAAATGACCAAATAATGACATTTACCTAAGCACACAAAGAAGTTGGGAAGAAAATTTGGTTTGAACTTTCAAAAAATTATGCCATAAATCGAATTTTCAGAGCAAAGTAGAAGAAAAAATTTTCAAATTTTTTTTTTTAAGTTTGAAAAAAAAAATCCAAATTTTTTTTTTAAAAAAAAACGAAAAAAAAAATAAAAAAAAATTTTTTTTTTCAAAGCCCCTAACCCTACCCCCACCCCCCCATGAAATTTTGTCTGGCGGACACCCCCCCCCCCCAAAATTTTCTGCACACCCTAAAATTTTTTTCGAAAATCATGATTTTTTGTCCATATAAAGTCCATAATATAAGCTGAATATATGATAACTTGACCATCTTCATTGTAATTTCAACGATTTTGCAGCAAAATTTAGCGTTTTTCCTTCAAAATTTAAGCGAAAAATTAGCATGGGGGGGTGGGGGGTGGACCCCCCCACAAAATTGTGAAAAAATGCCCCCCCCCATGGGACCCCCCTGGGGGGGGTCCCACGTTACCATAGGTTGGACCCCCCCCTCACTTTTTGGTCGGCACTCCCCCCCCCCCCACGGTACCATACCCCCCCCCCCTCGAAATTTTTTTTGGGCCCACGGTACTGCAAACAAGAACAAGAACAAGAACAAATCTGTGTCTCCTCCGTGGTCGTACGGCTTCATATTTAAAAGTACATGTACGGTGGAGGTGGTCCTCTTCCTCTTTAACACAGGAAAGAAAAAAATGCGAAAACCAATTTGATCCTTTTTCACCTTATAAAAAAGGCTTGGCTTAGGATTAGGATTAGATTTAGGATTTGGAACCTACAACGACTTTATTGCAAGCATCATCTGATCGAAAATCAAAATTCATTTTTTCAAAATTTTTAAATATGAATACCAATCCTCTCAGTGGTTCAGTTATCTTTTTTTCTTTGCTTTTTTTCGCTTTTTTTCTTTTTTTTGTTTTTGTTTTGATTATTTTTTCTTTTTTCTTTTGCACTTTTTTTCTTTTTTCTTGTTTGTTCTTTTTGAAAAGATTCAGAAACGATCATATCGCGAACACACAAATGATTTCTTTTCTCTTTTCTTTTGATGTCAATGTTTCGTGATGCAATTTTTATTATTAACTGATACATTATCTCAAAAAAGACCTCAATAATATTTTTAATATTTGCGCCGCTGTTAGCGGTAGAATAAAATTGAATGAATGAATGATTTAAAAACAGAGCACACCCCAAAAAATAAATCAATTTTAGAACTATAGTCGGACTGGATAATTTCGGGCATTAGCTGATTGATTGGAAGGTGCGTTACCGTTATTTGACCAAAATTGACCATTTTTGCTCGAAATTATTGAAAATTTCGCAAATTTTAGGAAGTTTGGGTTCGAAATTTTTTGGATTAGAGTCGAAGTGGAGAGACGAGTGGATGTGGAGTGGAAGTGGCATAAAAATGACGAATGCGCCGTTGATTCCGCAAAGATTGGCTGCGAAATTGGAGCGCGCCATCGAGCAACGCGAGTTTTACGAAGCGCATCAGCTTTATCGAACGCTTTACCATCGGTATCTGAACCAGAACGCTCATGGGCAGCTGCTTGATCTGCTCTACAATGGAGCGATCGTGTTCTTCGATTCTAATGAGGTTCGTTCTCAAAGATTATCATTTCTATTTGGTGTGGTCTGCTTTTTTCGCCAAAATGCGCTCAATTGCTCCCTCAATAGTCCATGTTCCAGTCGTGTCAAAAATGGTGCTTTCATATTTTGTTTTAAAGCGAACATTTGTTTTGCTCAACAGTGATTTTGTGAGCTTCCGTTTGCCTGTCATGATCTGCGTGTGTTTTTTTTTCAAAGCTTGGTCAAGTTGCGCTTTGCAGCTTCGTTTGTCGGACAGTTTTCATGCGAGTATCGATCGGTTCGCATTTCACTTTCAGCCGGTCATCGGGACGGATCTAGCCGAATTGTTTGCGGACGTACTGAACAAATCCGAGGCCTCCGTCGTTCCATCGGCGTCGTCAACGAAAAACTCACCCGACGGCGGCGATCTACTGAATCGTATCGGAGTGTTGTTCTCGCGAATACCATCGTCGTCTCCAACCCGCAATTTCGATGACGTCGCAAACAAAACTAAAAGCAATCAGCGTGAAACAAACACTGATGACGACGACGACAAGCAACATTCGGAACACCTCGTGAAGCCGATCGTGGATCGGACGAAATTCTTGAACGAAATCCTGAAATGGGCAAAGAATGCGGCCACCGAAGCGGCGCACAAGCAGCACGGTCATCCGGCCGTCCACGGCGTCGTCGCGAATGTTTATCTCGCTGAGCGCTGCTGGCAGTCTGCGCGCTATCACTTCTTGCACAGCACGGATTCGACGGTGAGGAGAGGGCGTGTGCGCGTGTGAGATTTGGCTGTCAGACCTAGAGATGTCAAAAAAAATTCCTATTTTTTTTCTTTTTAAAAAAAAATTTAATTTTTTTTTTAAATCAAAGTTGTTCAGAATTTTTCAGGGAGTCCGAATATCACCATCTGAGGAGCCACCGACTTACCATATGACCCCCACTCATATGGGAGGAGGGTGAAAATTTCAGACTTGGTTTCGGCGACCCCATTTTCCCACCGACGACGACGACATCACGTCTCGTGTTTTGCCTCTCAATTTTTTTTTCAATAAATTGAAAATTTCAGACTTGGTTTCGGCGACCCCATTTTCCCACCGACGACGACGACATCACGTCTCGTGTTTTGCCTCTCAATTTTTTTTTAATATATTTGAAGCACGCCCCCCACCGATTCCGGAAACCCGAAGGTACCAAACTCCGGTGGGATTGGGGAACGGACGGCTCACCATCCCGTGGAACCAATACCCTCGCCACGTGAGGGGGACAGCCTCTAAGCCCCGCTCTGTCCTGGGGGCACCAGTGATCTTAGCCCGATTTCGGTTTCGGTGGCCTGCGGTCGCTATATCCCCGCAGGGCAGCGAATCCGAAAGCTTTAGTTGAAAACGAGTGTAGTTATTAGAGTAGAGAGCTACACTGGCGGCAGTTTGTCATCCTCCGTGGGGGATCGAACCGTAACCTTCTGAGTTGCAGGCGAACGTGCTAACCACCGGGCCACGGAGGCGACAAATTCACCTCAAATAACACGGAAACAAGTTCAACAACAAACCGGTGTGATCATGCTGACGACACGAGGCGAAACAGCAACGAGC
The DNA here is from genome assembly GCA_030248135.1 of Theristus sp. LFF4_11. NCBI lineage: Eukaryota > Metazoa > Nematoda > Chromadorea > Monhysterida > Xyalidae > Theristus > Theristus sp. LFF4_11. Next base: position 46,219 of record JASANC010000511.1, on the reverse strand, counting down.
AACCAACGAAGTTACGCTTGCAGTGGCAGACAGTGCAATTTCGACCTTTCGAGATCCTGAAAAACGATGCATAAATGTGAGTTCTCTGCTTCTATCTCACCTTAGCGGCATCGGAATTTGTTGAACTAGCCTTTGCGACGCTCAAGTACTTCAATGCGCGAGTCGATCATCACTCACCAAGGCTGAAAACAGTCGATAAATCGATCCAGAATACCACCTGCAGCGTTGAAGACTAAGTGACAAGGTAAAGTCAAAGAAAATTTTTGTTGAACTTTCGAAAAATTATGCCAAAAACGGCATTTTCAGGGCACATTAAAGAAAAAATTTCAAAAATTTTTAATAAAAAAACAAATAAAAATGCTCATTTTTTTAGTTTTTTTTTAAATAAAAGAAAATTTTTTTTTGACCGTTACATCTCTAGTCAGACCAGACGCGCAGAGTTTTCTGCAAGTGTGCTCTTCAGAATTGGGTCAACTTGAAACGGCCCGTCATAGTGCCATCAATCACTGATGCAATTTGTTTAGCAACTGTAATCGAATTCAAGATAAGAGTTGGGCAGTGACAGTGAGTTACTCACAGCACAGTGCGAGATTGAAATGTGTTTTGTTTTCTTTTGCAGGGCAGCGCGACTTGTCTAATTGAGTATCATTTACGGCATGGCTACAATGGCGAGGTTGATTTGTTTATCACACAAGCTGTTCTGCAATATTTGTGCAACTGCGACACTGTCACTGCAAATTCAGTTCGTGTGTTTTTGTTTTTTGGTGCGACCAGTTCAGTCACCAGATTTGCTGTGCTAAGCTTGAAATTTGAAGCGAATACTCTCGCAACTGATTCAAAGGGAGCTCGCTAGTTGGCTGCAATTTGTTGCTGGGAGCAATCAGCGTGCTTCGTGGCTTACAACAGTGAATGGGCTATTTAGTGAACAAAGGACTTATAATCCTATCCCAAAATTTTTGAAAAAAAAACACACAGGTTTTCTTCGAGTACACACACAAGCATCCGCATATTCGTCGGGAGCCACCGTTCAAATATCCGTTGCTGAATTTCGTCTGGCTGCTGCTGCTGTGCGTCGAAATGAAACAGGCAAGCTTTTTACAGGGTGTTCTCACTTGACCGAATATAAAATTCGGCGTTTTTTATTGTCAGAATAACCGACGTCATCGTATTTTTTGCAGGTTTCTTATTATTCTCTGCTGGTTGAGCAGTACCAACCGAGCATCCGCCGTGATCCGACCTATTTCGCGTATTTGGACAAAATCGGCCAACTGTTTTTCGGTCTCCCACCGCCAGCGCGTCAACAGCAACCGCCGGGAGGGGGCGGCTTTCTCTCAAATATCATACAAGGTTTGCGGATGAGTGATTAAGATGAACGTTGTTTCTTTGATAGAGAAGCGCATTATCTATTTGTACAGTTGACAACTCGATAGATCTTCAGATCGAAAGATTTGGCTGCAAAATCATGCTGAGCTAGAATGGAAGCAAATCGAGCAGAGAGCAGATACAGGCAAATTGCTAACGTGTACTTGTCTTGGTTTGCAGTCATGCTGCTGACTTTATGCGAATTCTGCATTCAAACAGCACCAATCCAATCAGTGAGCCCAATTTCAGAGTAGCCAATAAGCGAGTTGTCCATAAGTTCTGCTCGCTGGTTTGCTTCTCATTGTGCTAAAAGTTTCAAATGAAATGTTGTTTTTTTAATCGGCAGGCTTGCTCGGCAACAACACCAATCCCAGTGATCCAAATTCCGATACGACTGCAGCGCCCTCTGGCGGCGACGAGTTCCATTCGGTATCCAGTTCATTTGACGAACCCTCAAATTCAACCGGCAATTTGCTGCAAGACACCGAATTAGATTGATCGGATTTGTGGTTGTAAGGGTTGTTAAAAGCGGCTTTTTATATGGCCAGTAAACGATTTCATTTCTGTTTGGAACCGTGTTTTTATTCCCAATTTTTCACAGCACTCAAAAGCTTCCTGAAATTGGCCTTTCCTATTAAACATCACAAACACACTCGAAATTGGTATTTGAACGTAAAAGAATGTAAATCTGATAGTTTATAAATCCAGTAAATTTCCAAATATTTCACACAGATGATATTTTTCAGTACATTTTCAATTTTGATACATGTAATTTTGCGATATCAGTCACCTAGAAGTTCGAAAGAATTTCATGGTAAAAACCGTTTTATTTTTGCAAGAAAAAAATAAAATAACACATTTTTCGAAAAACCGATTTTGATTCCCATGCCAACCCGATGTGGTTGAGAATGTTGTGATTCACTTTGTGATTGCATTGATTTGCGAATGCACTTTCATATGTAATTCGCCCGTTTCATACCTTTTCTATTTTTGCTCTTTTTTCTTGTTTTGGGCAACATTTCGATCGTTTTATCAGAGTATAGAAGTATTATCTAATCAGCTCGTGTTGTTTTTTGTGTGCCTTTGGTGAATCGCAATTTTGTTATCTCATGTTCTTTGGGATGGATATTTATTTGTTGATACAGAGATCAGCTTTTTGTCGTTTGTTCTTCTACTTGCTGCTTGCTTGTTTTACCGGATGTCTTAGATTTACCATAATATTTCTAAAGTCCAACACATTTTAGTTTGCAGTGGACAGCTGATTGGTTGCCTTTGAATTCCTGATCTTGATTTGGCCAATCAGTTTCTGACAGTATTGTTGGACTTTCCTGGTTTTGAGTGTGTATGTAAGAAATGAAGAAGTTGTGTTGAGCTTTTCCGATCTCTTGCTTTTTGAATGGCGTCCAAAATTTGAATAACAAAATTGTCATGCCGTTGAGATTGAACAAATAAATAAAACAAGAGAAAACCGGTTTTTTGGTTGTGGGTGTTTTGTTTTCGGGATGTTTTTGTTTTTGGTTGTTCTTCGAATTCGAACAACACGACAGATGTGCAAGTTTTTCGTTTACTTGTCACATACTGTCCTTACCTGCGTTGGTATTTTAAAAATGTGTTTTTTTGTCTGTCAATAACTACTTCCTTTTCACGTGACCATCCACTCGACGGGCAAACCCACACTTTACTGTTTCAATGAAACTGACAACATCATGCAGTTTGTGCACTCAAAAAAATTGATTCTCAAGATTCTTTCTGGTGCGTTGATTGACTGCATCGAGCTGAAGATCAGTGATCCTGATGCAAACACAGCCAATCAGCGAATTGCGCATAAATTTTCTGACGGACGAACTGCAGTTCCCGGGCTATTAGAAAAATTCAACCCACAACGCTGATTGGCTGTGTGGTGTCACGTCACAGCATTCAATCGCTGAGTTACGCGCTTCACCGAACAAAATGGCTGAAACGTTTTTTTTTCATTGTTGTTTGTTTTCTCTCGTGACGTTTGTGTTGGGCACAGCGCCAGCAACGGGAAAGCACGATGCTGTGCGCTGATTGGTTGATATGATAAACAGTCTATATGCACGTCAGTCAATGCTGCTGTTACTGTTAATGCTACACTGACACGAATCGTGTGCGGTGATTTCATTATTTTTTCCTGGTGAAAGGAGTTTGTGATAAGGTGAGAGATCCAAAGTTTTTATCTGATTGGTTGTGTTTGAATTTCGATCAAATGGTTAAAATTGTGGATGCCATTTGTGCATTCAAGAAATATGAATCGGGCTCGTTGATTGGCTGCATCGAGCTAGCAAATACAAAAGCGGCCAATCACCGTGGTGCGCTGATTGGTTAGTCGACTTGTTCTGGTAACATGTGCAACCAATCAGGGTATATTCTGTTTGAATCTTCGGTTCTGTTCTTACTCATCAAAACTCAAGTGTCAAGGCAGGAGGACTTGTGGCGTTTCAGTACATTTTTTGTCTGCAACATTTGCAATTTAAAATATCGTTGTGTCAGTTAGCCTAGAACAACCCGGCACAACACAAGTTCGCTTTTCGTCATAAAATACTAAAAAAGTGTGCGTTTCTGCCACACACACGGTCAGTAGTCTGTGTCTGTGTTCTCCAGTCTGCCCGCATTGGCGGGTTACTTTGCGGAATAATGTGGCAACTAGCTGATTGGCCGCATTTACGGATTTAATGTTTTTCCAGCCGCTGGCTGCATTATTTCTTTTGATCGACCAGATTTTTTTTAAATCCAGTTCGTTGTCGTTGTTCTACCGCAAGGCTTCGGCCAAATGAATCATTGCTGTTTTTCGTTTGCTGTGTGTTGTGTTTATAAGTGTTTTCCGAGTTGTTGTGGCGACATGGAAACCACACAAAAATGAAGCCAAACAAAACCGCTGACTGTGTCATCAGCAATTTTATCGGTGAAATGTTTGCAACATTTTATTTTTAGTTCATTGATGACCAGTAGGTGGAACCAACTGTAGTTACTCAGCAAGAATTTTTTTTCAAATACTTTTCGCGAAGTTGAGTTGGTGTACGTGGCTAAACAGCTTTTGGTGAATGTCACTTTTTTCGCCTGCGCTGATCGGCTATATTTCAATTATGATTTTTTAATTGCTCGCCCAAATTTTTTAAATGAAAAATAATTGCTTTTTTTGGTTGTTATTAGGTCATGTGCTTTTCTAGTTCCGCCTGACCGTGAAGCAAAATGCTCTTCTTCAACTGAAAACACAGTTCCAGAAACACTGAAAAACTGATGCTTGTGTATTGTTTGTGCGACCCGCCGACCACCAACCAGTGGTTGCCAGTTCAAATGCAGCCAATCACTTGGCAACACAGCTTCTTTTCCCAATCTTTGTCAGGTTTCCACCTGGAACTTTCCATCAGTCTATTTGTATTGTGTGCTCCATTCATTCGTCCGCCCTAGAGATGTAAGGGTCAAAAAAAAATTTTTTTTTAATTTTTTTTTAAAAAAAAGTTAAAAAAATGAGCATTTTTTTTTATTTTTTTTATTAAAAATTTTTGAAATTTTTTCTTTAATGTGCCCTGAAAATGCCGTTTTTGGCATAATTTTTCGAAAGTTCAACAAAAATTTTCTTTGACTTTACCTTGTCACTTAGTCTTCAACGCTGCAGGTGGTATTCTGGATTGATTTATCGACTGTTTTCAGCCTTGGTGAGTGATGATCGACTCGCGCATTGAAGTACTTGAGCGTCGCAAAGGCTAGTTCAACAGATTCCGATGTCGCTAAGGTGAGATAGAAGCAGAGAACTCACATTTACGCATCGTTTTTCAGGATCTCGAAAGGTGGAAATTGCACTGTCTGCCACTGCAAGCGTAACTTCGTTGGTTGCTCGTTGCTGTTTCGCCTCGTGTCGTCAGCATGATCACACCGGTTTGTTGTGGAACTTGTTTCCATGTTATTTGAGGTGAATTGAGAGGCAAAACACGAGACGTGATGTCGTCGGTGGGAAAATGGGGTCGCAGAAACCAAGTCTGAAATTTTCACCCTCCTCCCATATGAGTGGGGGTAGGGTTAGGGGAAAAAAAATCCGGATTTTTTTTTCAATTAAAAAAAAAATTTAAAAAAAAAAAAATTTTTTTTTACAAGTTAGGTTCGTTCGAAACGTCTCGTCGAGCTGAGTTCATCTAGACTATTTTCAGAACGATCCGGGAAACTATAAGAGCGAAAATCGTGTTTTATTGAAATTATGTCCATTTCATAGAGGGAAAGTTGCATTTTCAACAGTAAAACAGGGCAATTTTTCACGTGTACTTGAATATTGAACCGTTCTTAGTGGTTCCTCTTTAGAAAATTACCAAAATTTGACTGTGTTCAAAAATTCCTGTTTGCTGTAGCTAAGTCGGCAACCCCTGTCGACCCGGTCGCCCCCCCCCCCAAGACACTTACTTTCAGGTTCAACCAGCTATGCTATCTGCCACATGGCGAGAGCCCACTCTTCAAATCATCGTATCGAAAACACGTACCATGATTTCGCGATCACGTTGCGGGCAACTGACAGACGCAAGTTTAACACGTTAGTTTAGCTCAGCACGCAAGTTTTAACATGTGGCCATGTTATCGGGTATCTGAAAAACGGTCGTGTGATGTGGTATTAACCAACATCTCCGCTCAAATTGTTTAACAATATATCGCACAACTCCATTGTAGACCTATAACATACGCCAATCAACAAGATATCATGTTCATCTCATGGCCTACCGACTGAAAAACATGTTCTAAGTTGCAAGAAAACGACTTCTGAAACGATATTTCAATTCAGTTAAGTCATTTCAACGCTAAAAATTGACTCTAGAAGTCATCCAAATTGAAAAACATGGAGTACGTCGGTCAAAATGACCAAATAATGACATTTACCTAAGCACACAAAGAAGTTGGGAAGAAAATTTGGTTTGAACTTTCAAAAAATTATGCCATAAATCGAATTTTCAGAGCAAAGTAGAAGAAAAAATTTTCAAATTTTTTTTTAAGTTTGAAAAAAAAATCCAAATTTAAAAAAAAAAACGAAAAAAAAATAAAAAAAATTTTTTTTTCAAAGCCCCTAACCCTAAGTGGGGGTCATATGGTAAGTCGGTGGCTCCTCAGATGGTGATATTCGGACTCCCTGAAAAATTCTGAACAACTTTCATTTTTAAAAAAAAATTAAAAAAAAAATTAAAAAAAAAAATAGAAAAATTTTTTTTTCTTGACATCTCTAGTCCGCCCCGTGCAATCGAAAACCGTGAAACCTGCAAAGTACGAAACTAAATAAAAAAAAACACGTTACTGCGAGCCAAAACCAGCAACAGTGTGCAAACGTGCTGCCTTTGTCATTGACAATAAATTTTATGTTTCATCACAACACACACAGCGCACGCCATGTCGCTTGCTGTTTGTGTATTATTTTTTGCGGCCAAAAACCCACCTCACGTCGCCAGTCTCCACGCACTGATATCCGGATTTTTCTTGTTTCTTCTTGTCTAGCGTGCGCGTTCGTTTTATTTGGCTGTTGTTGTTGTTGTTGTTAGTCTGTTTTTGTGGTTGGTATCGATTTTTGTGTTGCGGTGATTTTTCGATTTTTTTTACATTCGTTTCATTTTGCGATTTTGCAGATGTATGTGTAGTTTCAGTGTTTGCCTTTGTAGATTTTTCACAACTTCAGACGCGCGATTATTTATTTGTATTTTTTTTCTCTCAGCGGGCTATCCAACTCTACATGTACACACCTACTCCTGTCTGTCGACTCTGAATGCTTTCTTGTGAAAAAAATAATTTCGCAAAATCGGCAAAATCACGACTACTACTAGGACGGTTTTGTGCGTTCTTCTTCGCCTTCCCACTCAGAATGTGCAAAGTTTTTTTTTGTTTCATTGCATCTTGGATAGGACATTTCACGAAATGTAAATTTTAATTCACGTGTTACACATGTTACTACCACTGCAACCTATAATCGAACAAACGTTTTTAAGATCTTCGTTTCAGTTTTCATTGTGTTGCGAAATGCGAGCCCGTTGCCAAAAAAACTATTCAAAACATTGCACATTTGTGTTGAAATGGGTGTGTTGTGAAATGTAAAATCTTGCATTGCAAAATGGGTGAATTACGATGGGTTTTCACATTTCAGTATTTGAAGGTTTTTTCTGTTGGTTTTGCTTCGTCGATTTTGGTATTGTGTTGCGTTTTTTAGATTTTCCATGGCGCACTGTATGTGTATACATTTTTTATTGCCACGTTGCATTTCGATGTTTTATTGCAGGTTTCGGCGGTTGGTTTTCGTTTTTTTAACCATCGTGTTCTCAGCAAAATCTGCTCATTTTAAATTGCCAGGCATTTTTTCGCACTACTGAATTGTTGGGTTTTCGTCAGTATCTGAACTGATGGTAAAGTAAAGTTGGCGTTTTTTAGGCCCGTCGAGTCTCTGTAAACAACAACAAAAACCGAGGAACAGCTGTTATTTAAATAAAAAATAGCTTTAATCGGCAAAAATCAACTGGGACAGTGAACGAAGAACGATATCTCAAATTCGGTGCTGCATTTTTTGCTTCGAAATTCCACCTGGTGCCTGCGTGATTTCATTTTACCCCTTCATTCACTTCTCGTCAGTATTAGTGTTGTTATTTCTATTGTTGCCAACCGAGTTTTTCAACGTAACAATTGACAAAATCAACGAAAATCATGAGTTCCCTGCGTATTATTTCCGTTGAACCGACGTCGAAAGACGCTCAAAACGCCAAGAAAACCCGCAAACCGCCGTGTTGCAGCGAACCGAGGTTGGACATTTTTGGTTTCTTTACTTTTTTTTGTGTATGTAACCTTTTTTCTGTTTTTCAACGACTTTGAGTGTCCACTGAATATGGTTGGTACCCGATGTGGTAGAAACCCCGTTCCAGAGCCGGTGGGGTCCTGGAAGGGTTACTTCTTGTCTGGGTCAAGGAAGAAGTGTGTTTCTTGCTATTATGGCATGCTTGAAAATCAGGCGAGCGAGACTCATTGGTACATCGGTTACAAAACACCGGAAAGTTTTTGCAACGGGGTTTGCTTGTACAGTGTTCCTGTTCGACTTCACAGGTATACTGTCAAAATTATGAAATTCCTGTGTTCAAAAACTTGAACTCTTCTCACTGATTTTGCGGCATCCACTGGTCTGACGAAGTTTAGTTAGTGTATCGAATTCAAAAGCAACCAATCAGCGAGTCTGGACATAATTTACAGTTTAGCAGTGGTTCGGGGCTGATTCCACATCAACACATTGTCTTAATCGGGGATTGTGAAATGCAAATGTAATAATGAGCATGATTGATGTGACGCTCGTCAGAAGAGACCAGAGAGGCCACAATCTCAGTTGTTTGGTGCAGTGAAATGTCATTGTTTTTTTATTCCAAGGTGTTCGCGGTCGCGGTCGGAGCCGGACGACTCTGAGGACTCGCACTCCGACTCTGAATGCAGCAACATCAGCGGCACATCCGACACGCCGACCAATCACATCTGCCAACGGTTGATTCAGTTGTCGTTCGCGAAGATCATCGGCTCCAAAGGCGAGCGCGGCGGCGCGAAACTGCACAAGAGTCTACTGGTGTTGCACGTGTTGCAACGGGCGCGCAGTGAACACCAACGGAGGTATGCGTGTGGGGATGGGCGTTGGAGGGAGCAGTGGTGTTTGTGTTGGTGGACGTGTGTGGTGTGTTTACGGTGCTGGTTGGAAGACAGGCCTCACGATAATCGCTCCGCGCGGCTTGCAATCGGGCTGGAACTGACGCTACTCACTCATTCCGCCCCCCCCCTTCGGCGGGGATACCGACACTCCCCCCCCCCTCCCCCGGCTGGGACACCGAGTGCACCGGGTAGCAAGTGCCGTGACACTGGTGCTATTTTGGTGGACGTGTGTATTTTTCTGGTACTGTGACTTATGTTTGCGGAAATTCAAAATTGTTGAAGTGAACCTAACTAAACCAACGAACGTGCAACACTTGAGCAAAGTTGAAGCGCGTGAAACAAAGCGTGATAGATCAAGATATGGATGTTGGTCTACTAATGTTGAACAGTCTCACACAAACGCACTGGTAATCGTACCCGGTGTATTATCGCGTGTGTGTTTTCTCCAATAGAACTGCGAGTTAGAAATTCAGGCACGTGTAACGTCCAATATTTTGACAAGCTGTTTTCGGTAAAACACGCTCTCATACGCAGCTAGCTGATTGGTTGATTTTGGACGTATTGTTTCACGCTAATTGGTCGTTACACAGTGGAGTGGTTTGGTTTTTGGGAATGAGAGCACAGGTCCGTTTGTTTGACTTCCATAAGTCATGAGTATGCCTCTGTCATAACAGCCGCCTCCGCTGCTGTGAGAGACAATGAAATAGCATAAATAGACTCAGAAATATTATTATCGATTTTGAAATTAGTAATGCTTCGTTTCGCTTTCGTCATTCTGTGAAACACACGACACACATAGTCAGTCAGTCATTGAAACGAACATTGTTAGAAGCGGACTAAAAATAAGCATGGAATGTGTGCGATTTCTATTTTTGTTGCACGACATTTATTTTGTTTAGAATGAAATGACCAATCCACGCGCGCGCTTCAAAAGGCAACCAACCAATAGTAAGCTGCACGCAACGCACACTAGTCAGCGAGACAAAATTGACCACATAATTCTGCTGAATACATTTCAATTTCGCAAAAAACCCACACGATCCAGTGCAAACAAAGACCGAAACCAAGGCTAAACGCCCATTCATCAACGTGCAATATGCATTTCGCAATGTGTCATTCATTGCAGTGTGTGTGTGTGTGGAAACAGTCAGACACACAAAGCAGCAGCAAACAGACGGGTTTGGATGAGTTGTGGTGTGTTTCCGATGGAATGATTTCTCATATTTCGTAAAAGTAAAATGTTGATAAAGGTGAGACAGGAAATCTCAAAAGAATATGATGAAATGCAGCGTACAACTTTGTTATACAACAAACTGATGGGTTGGATAAGAGTGACTTGGATAAAATTGCCATAAAGTTTTCGAAAACGCAAATACAGATGTTCCATCAACCGCACTTTGCGTTCAATCATTTCTCACAGCACCCAATCAATGAGTGTAGCCCCTTCTAGATACAATGCTCTGCCGGATGTTATGAGCCCAACGACATAGGTGCAACCAATCGATGTCTTGACATTTTTCCATTTTTTCCTATTTTTTTCAGATCGCTCGACAGTCTGACGAGCGCGATCGAACTGTCGGAACGAGACGAAATCGAGGAGCACGATCACGAAGAGCACGTCAATGAGCACGGCAACGAGCATGAGGAGAACGTGTTCGAGGTGGAGTTGGAGGTGGTCAACGGCGACGACGAGAAGCGTGAGGATGATGATGTGCCGGTTGTGTCAGCGGTTGTAGCAAGCACAACAACAACAATACCAACAAGCGCTGCATCAACGTCGGTGACAAGTACGACATCAGCAATCACCACCACGACAACAACAACACCGACCACCACCACCACCACGACGACATCAATACCAACATCAACCACATCAACGTCGTCATCGTGTTCTCTTCCCAGTTCCGAGCGTGCGCCGACGCCGTTCATCGTCGCTGCACTGCTGGCCAGTCCGCACGCTGCCAACTCCAGCCAATCAGCGTGCGGCGATTCGAATGTTGACGAGTCGAGGGTTGAGTATGAACTGAACAACAATAATAGTAACAACAACAATAATAATTTGCTGCGCGCTGTTGACCTGATGAGCCGTTATAATCGAAAGCGAAAATCGCCCACTGAAGATATTGAGCGGAATTGTGTTGAGCAGTGCTCGTCACAGGTGGGTGGTTGGTTGTTTGAATTTGGTGCTCTGATGTTCGGTGATCATTTCTATGAAAATCGAGTAGTGACTAACTGAACGCTGAGAAATGTCGGCAGTTTTCCAGAGCTTTGATGCTTATGATTTGTAAAATTGAAGGTAGCGGCTAAGTTTCCGTACAGAACAGACAGATCAGTGGAAGTCTTGCAGAAGTATCAAGCCAAGCTAATGTGAAATATCGGTGAATAAAGAACTTGCGCTTCGTCCATTCACCGGAACAGCCCTGCGAGATACACACAACAACTCGCTTTCATGGCACTGAGAGTCACCAAGCACTGGAAGGTGCTACATTTCAATATCTCGAAATCTTATTGAGCAGACGATTGTGAAACTTGGGAAATCTGAATCTGCAGGAACCGGCGTGCTACCATTCAACGGACAAGCGTGCTGCGATCGATCAACAACAGATCACCGGCTTGATCTCGGTGTTCAACAGTGGGCTCGCAGGTTCGCTTGGTGATTTTTTTGGTTTATGCGTGTTTTGTTTTCATTTGTGTGGCTCTGTTCTTTGTGTGGTTCTCTGCAATTCAACGTGGCGAGGAAATTACTTTTCCATCGTTACCCTGTCTATCTCGCGGATTCGGAGCACGTCAGGAATTTTCGATTGCCGCGTCACCCATGAAACATGATGTCTCATCTTTGCGTACAGTGATTCGTACAACTAAACCGCCAGAAATGCCTATACCGTATTACCTCTAATAAACCCCCATGAGGGTTTATTTCTTCAGCGACTTCTGGGGGTGGGGGTTTATTTTTGGGGGGTGGGATTATTTTTTGGGGGGGGTTTATTTGGAAACCATTTTTAGGGGTGGGCAAAATGGCAAAAATACCTTCCATGGCAGGAAGGAAGTCGCAGAAACTTCTACTTTTCACAGAGATTTCCTTTTGTAACAGCCTTTTGTAATGAAATTACCACTAACTCATCTCTTTGGGGCCTTTGGTAGCACAATTTCACCAATGTCACTGCATTCAGCCACTGAATTCGCTAGGTATGTGTTTCAAACAGGTTTCTAATAAACCCCCATGGGGGTTTATTTTTGGGGGGGGGATTATTTGGAAACTTGTCGAGGGGGTGGGGGTTTATTTTTGGGGGGGGGGTTTAATTTTGGGGGGGGGGTTAATAGAGGTAATACGGTAATTGGTATATCAACGAGAATGACCAGAAATATTTTGTATATCAACCAAAATGACCGGAAATATTTTGTATATCAACCAGAATGACCAGAAATTATTGGTATATCAATCAGAACCAACAATATTTGTGATGCCAGCCCCAGCCTGCCAACCCAACCTTCCCCAATCGCCTTGCTCTTGCAGGAATGGGCGGTGCCTCATCGTGCTCCATCTCCGTCTCAGCATCGGAGCCGAGCGGCGATGCGTCAAAGTCGTGCAACACCGAAAACGCCGCGGCGTCCGACACGCCCCGCCCGCTGCACTGTTCGCTGTCGTGTCCGTCGCTGCCGCAATTGTTGCCGTGCTCCTCGTGACTAAACCAGTGAAAACCGGAATTCATTGTGTTTTACTGCCTTGCTGAATGTACGTACTGGATGAGAGTCAGTGCTGGATGAACGGTTTTGCTGAATGAGTAGCGTTTTTTTCGTTGGTTGGTGTCATGGTTGTTGTTTGGGACACCAGTGGTGCGGAAATTGGCGGATTGTTTTCGTTCTGGTGACATCAGTGGAATCGTGCAATTTTTTGATGTTTTTCCTTTTTCTCGAGATTGCGTTTCAACTCAGCGATGTTGCTTTTTGTTTGTTGTGAGGCTCAAACTGAATGTTGAATGTATTCCGTTCAAACTGAGGTGAGCGTTTTCACGTGAATTTAACTGATCTATCTGCACTATCGGTAACCTAACTTGCACGATCTTCATAAGTTGGACGTTTGATATGGATGGACACATGACAGGACGCTTTTGCCTTGGACACAAATGTTCAATGGCATGGACCAGGTATCATAATACAGCACAACATCGGTTTGAGCTTGAACAACAACATCATTGACTTTCGAACCTGATTTCAATATTTCCAGTTCTAATTTAATCAATAAATCACCATTTTGGCACTGTTTTGATAAATTTTGTTTCACGGTTTACTAGCCGTTCACATACGGGTCAAAATCGCATCACAATGGCTATAAAACTGAGTTGCTTTCTATTGTTATCCGATTTTCTCTTGTTCTCGCATCAAGAAAACCTTCTTGAAGTGCTTTGCTCTCGGTTGCATTTTTTTTGTTTCTTTCGCGGAGACAATATTGTTTTTCAAACGTTGATTGCTGTGTACACACATCTCAAAAATTACCGTTGAGGTTTTGTCTTGCCTGGTTTCTGTTCTGTCGGTTGGTTTTTATGTTGTTATTCTCGGGCTCTTTCCAGTAATACCAGTCAGTAATACCTTGTTTGCTTCCCGTCAGTGGAGTTTTTGAATCGACATAATTAAAATTTGACTGCCCCATAACTTTGTTGTGGTTGAACGAACTAAGTGACAATTTCGATTCACTTTCTTTAAATTTTTACCCTGAAGTATTGACCAATCAGCATTGTCTTCGAGCAAAAAAGATTTGATAGCACGAGATTTTTTTGCAATGTTTTCTATGGATATGGAGCATTGGTTTTACTTTTGTTGTTGTGCGCCAGTGAATTGTCATTCATGTATGGTCATTCGTGGTTTTCAACCAAAATAGCAGTGTCTGAAACGTATGCCGTACCACCACTAGGGAACAATGTTTTTTTTCGACGATTTAAAAAACATCAGTCACAAAAAAGTTGCAGTGCCTGCCATTTCTGCGTTTGAGTGGAGCCAAGATTTTTAATGTGCTTTTTTGGAACCGCATTGTTCCGAGTAACCGTTTATTCCTGTTAAATTATCACTGTTCCGAAAATCCAAAAATGTTATTCCTGTTAAAGTATCAGACCAACTGCACTTATTTCTCCACTTGTTTGACAGTTTTCTAGTGAAATACGGTTTGGTTTCAAATATTTTGTCTCGTTCGGCTTTGAAAATGAATCTGAAGTATTGGGTAACAAGCATTGAACATGGGAGATGTATTGATTTGTTATACATTTTCTATCAGTTTCGTTTGTTGTGAATTCAAAAAAAACTTTCGCCTCCAGTTTTCCTTTTATTCGCCATTCAGATTTACGACATTCGAATAAAAAAGTAGAAAAAATACCAGAGATGTTTGGGAGCAACAACAATAAAACGTGGAGCAAAAAAATAAATGACTACCGAAAAAAACCCAATAATTTCAAAACTTGCAATGGATCACAATGGATCGATTGAAAACAGTTCACTAAACACGAAATGCTGCACCACCGGAAACTTGGCAAGGACCTGTAGAAAACAAAATAATCGTGCTGATTTCATTTCAGAGCTGAGTCTATTCATGAAATCTCCCCACCGTTTAGAAAAACTCGTAAAATTTCCAGATTCGATGGTCATCTTATTGGAGTTCGCAACTCGGGGGAGGGGATATGACCTATTTGAAACGTGTCCCACTGAAATGACGTCTAGTGCCGCCAAACATGCGCTTGTCGTTCACAGCAAACCAGACTTTCCGTTTAGCCGATTTCTTCCCGCAAAACAAATGGTGAATGTCGAATCAGTCACACCAAACTGACATTTTAAGCCTGTATTTTGACAAACGGGCGTTTTTAAAGCAAATGACGTCATTTTAGTCCGGAAACGTTTGAATAAATCCACAATACTAGAGTCCCGAATTCGGGGCCGGGGTATATAGTCCGCAAGGGTCCAGTGATCTGAACCTATCTCGATTTCCATCATTTCGGTCGCTATAACCGAAATTGCGGCAAAGCTGAAACTACAATAAAAAAGTGTTCACAAATTACGAGAAGCGAAACTACAAATGCGAACGCACTTCAGCTTTGTACATTTTCATGAGGCCCGTGTTCACTTTCGACCAGTACGGTACCGAACTGATGTTCCACAGTTGATTTGAGTGCTCAGCAAATGGACCCGTCTTCATCTGCGAACAAAATGAAAATCGTTTTTTCAAGCGATGCGCGTACCACAAATTGAATAAGACTAAATATCACGTTTTTGCACCCGTTCCGCCTGCAAAACACATCACAAACAAACACACCGGCACACAAATCAGCAAGTGTGTGTGTGCAACAACATCCAGCAGATCCCCAACTATGTGGTTGAGGAAACTGCACGGTCTCCGTCTCCACAGTTTACGGTAACCGTTGCGTGAAATTGACACATTTGTTAAGTGGGAAGTGAAAATTCGAGCACATTGATTGATTGGCTGCTTTTGCGAGCACCTTTGTAAATCTTCTATGCAACCAAACAATCAGCTCAATCAAGCAAACACCAAAAAGTTGGGAGTAAATTCCGCTTCTGGCAACTTGTTACCAGCTTCTGACCGCTTCATACCTTGTTGATGAACTTTATGCATCCAAAATACAAATATTCGTCAGACTGTTTCTCCACTTCAACGTCGTTCAGAACGGATTGCGGCGTCAGTGTGGGATGATCTGTGGTAAAAGCAGTAAAAGTGTTATAAAATCCCAGAAAACTCAGTTTAGTTTTGCATTTGACAATCCATTTTTCTTGGTCGAACCAAAAAAACCCACCAATCAATTGCGCGCTGCCCCAAATGAACGGCACAAACTGAAAATCGTCCAAAGCCCAAACGCCCTGGCTTCCCGCAGGTTCCATGTTGTACGTCTGTTGTAGACGACGCACCAAATTGAGATATCTGAAACAATGACGTTACAGTTGAATGACAACAGTGGTGCGAGTTGGGTGGGTGCGAGTACGGTTTTGGTCTCGACACGAAATTATTGCTCGACTAAGTTCCTGATCGCCAGGGAAGATCGAATCAGAACAGTTCTGTTTTAATTTCGTGTTTATACTCGAACACTTCACAATAAACTTCGCTGATGGTCGACTACAGTAAGATCGTATCGAGACCAAATACGCTTGATACCGTACTACGTGCGCTAGCAATTTTGACGTTTGAAACCAATCTTTGACACCAATTTCGAACGCACTCACTCCACAAAAACTCGCAGAACGACCGCATCAAGATGTTCTGCTTGGAGAACGTTCAGCTTCAGCAGACAGGACAGCAGAATTATGAACGCCGCTTCGTGGCCTGCAAGGTTCAGAAAAAACGTTCGGTGGCGAATCCTGATGGAAACGCGTGGTGATCATTGATTTGTCATTCAAATCTTTTCACGTGGACAATGGAGCGGCAAACCAAAGTCGAAAACTGCATTTTCTTCTGTTTGCCATTTTGCAGATTCTGCACGCTAAAACTGACATTTTATGTTGTCTTCCTTATCTAACCAGTTCCGTAATCGATTCTGGTTGAATTGCCGAAACTGTCCAGGAAATACGGCCGCAACTGTTGCACTGTGGTCGACGATTGGCAATCGTCGGGTAACAGCTCCACGATGAGAGAGTCGGCTTGCTGAAATAAAAACAAGTCAATGCCTTTGGTCTGAAAACTGTGCGGTTTCTTTCACACGTGATTGTTGAACTCAAAATAATGTTGCTCAAACTCAACCAACTCGAACTCCTACCACGCCAGCAAACACACCAACACAGACAGAAAAAATCTTCAACTTCAACTTTCAACTGTGATACAATAGACGGAAATCAATCTGCGCTTCTCTCACCGCACTCATGCGCGCAAACCAATCGCGATACGCTTTGTTGCCGAATCGCTGCGGTTGCTCCTGCGGAGGACATTCAGCAATCAGCGCGTCCAATTTTCGAAGCATCTCGGACAATTTCTCGATGATTGGCGCTAATTTTGACGTTGACGTTTCGACGGACGAAATCGAGCGACCACGCACCGCGTGTCCGCAGCGCTCAATGAAATCGGTCAACTGACGGTGTGCCTGGATTGGATGAAGCATGAAACAACTGAAAATGTCATCAAATTTGTTGACTGGTGAGTCGTGCGTGAGTGTGGTAACCGTGAGTGTCGTTTTTGAAAAGCCACGCAAACGTAATAAAACACCAATGCACATCGTTTATGAACCTTGAAAAGTTTTTTAATGACACAAAAACCGTTTTCACACAAAAGAACGAACCTTGGATTTCGTCCATTTCCCCAAATCCATCGGCGATTTTATGCGCCGCTCAGGCACCATGGAAGTTGACGACGACATCCCCCTTTGTTTTACCCTTTTTCTTGCGATGCGATGCGTTGCGTTGCGATGCGATGCGATTTTATTTTGAAACCGACGAAAAAAGACAAAATGAAAACGAAAAGACAGAAAAGTTTAGGGTGCCAGCTCAACTCGGTGATGCGTGTCCGTCACGTGACGTCAGTTGTCGTGCATCATTCCATGTCTAATTTCATTTCTCAATCCAGTTAAGGCCAATTCATGCACACAAATTTTATGCGGCACGTCACGTCTCATTTATGGAGCAAAAAACAGCAATCCGGCATAGAGATGTAAGGGTCAAAAAAAAATTTTTTTTAATTTTTTTTTTAAAAAAGTAAAAAAAATGAGCATTTTTTTTTATTTTTTTTTATAAAAAATTTTTGAAATTTTTTCTTTAATGTGCCCTGAAAATGCCGTTTTTGGCATAATTTTTCGAAAGTTCAACAAAAATTTTCTTTGACTTTACCTTGTCACTTGGTCTTCAACGCTGCAGGTGGTATTCTGGATTGATTTATCGACTGTTTTCAGCCTTGGTGAGTGATGATCGACTCGCGCATTGAAGTACTTGAGCGTCGCAAAGGCTAGTTCAACAAATTCCGATGTCGCTAAGGTGAGATAGAAGCAGAGAACTCACATTTACGCATCGTTTTTCAGGATCTCGAAAGGTGGAAATTGCACTGTCTGCCACTGCAAGCGTAACTTCGTTGGTTGCTCGTTGCTGTTTCGCCTCGTGTCGTCAGCGTGATCACACCGGTTTGTTGTGGAACTTGTTTCCATGTTATTTGAGGTGAATTGAGAGGCAAAACACGAGACGTGATGTCGTCGGTGGGAAAATGGGGTCGCCGAAACCAAGTCTGAAATTTTCACCCTCCTCCCATATGAGTGGGGGTCATATGGTAAGTCGGTGGCTCCTCAGATGGTGATATTCGGACTCCCTGAAAAATTCTGAACAACTTTCATTTAAAAAAAAATTTAAAAAAAAATTAAAAAAAAAAATAGAAAATTTTTTTTTTTGACATCTCTAATCCGGCACGTCAGGTTATCTTTAGAACACGTGTTCGTTCATACACGCATTCATACATGACGTGACGTGACATGACGTGCCGGATATATGTCCGTCGTGCATGAATGGGCCGTCAGTTGGTTCATATACGTCATCCATCGTTTTGCGTGTATCATCTCAGTGATTATGCAACACAACTTTTTGGATGATGCAACAAAACCAACTGTGCAGTGTGCAGTGTGCTTTAAAATTTTCAGTTTTCTTTCACCAACATTATTCCGCCAAATTTTCGAAACGCGAACGCAGATCACAGAGGCACCACAAGGCACCGCGACCTCTCACGGGCAACGCACCACAACACCGCGCAAATCGAGGCAAGCAAGAAGTTCCAGTTTTCCAGCCTTTGTGGTCATTTTTATAAAACTGACAGTAGTCTTTTTTGTTTTGATTCAAGATACGATTCAAGAAAGGATGGCCAGCCAAAAAGGACAAGTGCGTGTGGCCGAATTCGACGGCGTTGCTCTGCGCGAATTGTTGACATGTCCAGAATTTTTGGGTTTTGATCGTCCTCGAAGCTACAGTCCGACTAGAAAACAGAGTGATTTTCTTGCCTTTTTAACGTTTTTTGTTTTACATCTTCCGTTCACATCTACAGTGGCGACCAAAAGTGTTGGAACATTGCGCGCGTGTTGCGTCAGCCATACAAACGATATTATAAGAGTTTATGGGCAACGTTGGGTCGAAAAGTGTCCCGTGAACCCAACGTTGCCCATAAACTCTTATAATAGCGTTTGTAGGGCTGATGCAACACGCGCGCAATACACAGCACACACGCGCGCAGCGTTCCAACACTTTTGGCCGCCACTGTAACTGAATTGTACTGCTTCCACCAGTTTACTGTTTTTACGTCATTAGTTTCCGACAAAACTGACTTCACTTTTGAATTCAAAGTGAATCTTTCTGCCAGCGCAGGTGACAACCGTACAACACGTCCATTATTGACAGCCACACCGGCAGGAGCAGCGGGCGCAAGTGAGACGTTGCGAACCGGCAACATTCACGAAATTCTCGAAGCAACGAGCACAAATCGCAACCACGCGGCGACGTCGATGTGTCTCGCGTCTGTCATCGAGCTGTTGTGCGACGTGCTCGTTGATAAATCAACCGAACGCAAACGACAGGCGTTCTTCGGTCGGTTGCAAGTTGAACGATGTTTTTTTCGCAATTTCTGTGTGTTGAAATTCCAGCGCAGCAATTGGCTGGTTCTGTGCGCTACCCAATTCAAATCACAGCCAAAACAAACTTGCACAACGATGAGCAATGTTCACCCTTGTTTCATTGATTAAAACTAGCGGATTGGCATGTCGTACGAACCGCGTATCCAGCGGGACTCCAAGGCCATGGGAAGCCCTTTATGAAGCGAGCATGTACAACAAAGAAAACTCTCAAAAAAGCACCCTCCCATCCGCAAAAGCAACTCTCGCAAAGCACATGCGTGCATGTTCAGTGGTGTCGGGTATGCTGATGCGTCACGGTCTCCTACCAGCGACGTTCGTCAGCAGCGAGTTCGCCTCGGTTCGCCACCAGTGCGCGACTGCCATTCAACATCTGCTTGATCACGTGATTCGATGGCTGTGCGCGCTCGGGGCGCCCAGTTTGCCGTTAGTGCTCAATCAAGAACGAACTTTTTGTGTGCTATCATCAATCATGTCGTGGTCAGCTCATCGCGCAGGTTTGCCTCTGTCGACCCGGTCCGCTGGGCGCCCGCGAGTTCGACTCTCGCTTCCGGACACGGAATGTATCGTGTATTGCAGGTTTAGTTGAACGTGTCAGATTGACGTGACGTCATTCGCGATAAAAACGCCCGTTTCTCGTGCACGCGCTGGCACCAGGATTTTAGTTTTGTACACATGAACGGAGAAGCCAAATCTGTGCTTGGCAAGCGTATGTTTTTTTGAACACATGACGTCATTTCGGTCGGACACGTTTGCCGAAACGGACTGTCCACGGTCCTAGCACATCTCGCAGGCGTTGCTGTTGCTGACAATATCCAGTGATCGTTGACAACAACATTACATGTCACTGCACTGTGTGCTCTCTGGAAACGTGCTCGTGTGCGGTGGGACAGTGTGGTGGAGCATGGTGCTGCTACCTCAACATGGTGCGGACGCTTGCGACAGCCCTGTAATTTCATCTCCGTGTTCTGTATCTGTCGCGCAATTGTGTAATAGACAGACACACCGCTTCAATCGACAACGGTCAGTATGTCGAATTTTCTCTCAACACTGCAGCAACAATTTACCGCAAGACCATTTTGCCGCAACCGCACCATGCTTCTCCACACCGTCGCACTGGTATGATGCACTGTATCCACTGTTTGTTCTCCAGTCGCTCTCTGACGTCGCCCACGACGCTGAGCTCAGCGGTCGATCCAACAGTGCTGCAGAAAATCCTGTCCGATTTCGAACAGTCCGTCAACCACGACAACAAGCCGATCAACAACAGCCAGTCAAGAGCTGCGCAATTAGATGTCAACACTGCCAACGCACGCTCTGGTCGTCAGAAAACTGGACCGGAAAATGATCCGGAAGATTGTGACTTGCCGGAAACGTCAAACGATGAAGGGAACGAATCAAGAATGGGCGAAAATATGAAGCCTGCGTCTGTCGCTCAATCGTGTGATAGACACAGCGTCAATCGACAACGGTGAGTGTGTCGAATTTTCGTTTTCTTTTCATTAGTATAGTCCTTAAATGTAGTTCTTCAACAATAAACGCATTTGGGAGTGCAGTTTTCTTTACTAAACTTAAAGTTCGTTAAACTCGCTCACCCCACTGGATAAACGGGTCTGTGTGGCTGAAGTTTTGTCTGAAAAGACTGAAATTTTCGCACAGAAGCAAATCAGATGACGCCGCCGTTGACGCTGCGACGCCTACAGTCGCCCGCAGTTCCACCGCGCGTCCGTCACGATTGCGCTGTTTCGCTCGCGACTTCTTTCCGAGTCGTTTCGAGCAGGATTTCGATCGGGTGCAACCGATTGGCCGCGGTGGATTCGGCCGCGTGCTGAAGGTGAATAAGGTGGATGTGTAAAATCCTGGTTCGAAGACCGGGCACTCCGTTGTTAAGCGGCATTCATGAAGCAGTATTTAGTGACGCATAGCTGTGTTGAATGATAGCTGCGCAGTCACTAAATGCTGCTTCATAAATGCCCCTTTACACGGTGATGTTGCGTGCGCGCGCATAATCAAACAAACACACGCGCACACATACGATATGACAGCAGTGTGCGTGTGAGTGTGTGCCACCGTTGGTCGATGCGTCGTGCGTGTTTGTTTGTTTGTAACGATACGCCTTCTTGCCAGAGGGCACTGTCATAAAAAAATCTAGGTCTTTATCTGCATTTACGACGTTCTGATTGGCTGTTGTGTTGTTACGGTTCATTGGTTATCTGCTTGAATCCGGTGAGTGGTGGTGTGCTGATTGGTTGGGGAGAGCGTATTCAATGCTCGTAAACAACATACAGCTTTTCACACCAAGGCTGGTAGCATACCGTTGAGCAATCGCAATTCAAGGAAAACATCAGATATTTTTCAGGCTCGCCATCTGATTGATCGCTGTTATTACGCGCTGAAAAAGATTGATTTCAATTATTCCCAGACGGGCGCTTGTTTTCGCGTACGTTTTTGTGCTTTCCGTTCATTGGCACCATTCATGCATTCTTCCAGCACGTCATCTCACGTCATGAATGCTGGTATGAACGAACGGGTTTTCTAAAGCTTGACGTCAGATAAGGTGACGTGCTGGGTTGCTGTTTTCTCTTTCTGCCTCCATTAATGTGACGTGACGTGCCGGATGCCTTTTGCGTTCATGAATTGGCCATGAATTGTGCTAGTTCAGGTGCTGACGTTGTTACGTTTTGACTTGCATCAGTGTTTCGAGCAATAATGCACGCAAACAAACCTAACTTTGGTATCTTATGCCACTTTTGGACATCCTAAAGTTCGAAATTGACCTTTTTTCGAATTTTCCATCTATTCACAGATTTTGCGCGAAATTCAAATGCTCGCGTGTTTGGCGCACCCGAACATCGTGCGCTACTATACGGCGTGGTTTGAGCTGGAAATCGCAGACGACACCAAGAACACGAATGCTGCGCATGCACCGTTGACTAACAGCACTGCATTGCCAAATGTTGCAGACGGGGGTGGTGCGGATCGGTCGATTGGTGATCTGAGAAATCATGCGTGGTAAGCAGGCTCCCGTGCGGTGATGCGGTAAACCGTGGGACACTTCCCACCCGATGTGGTTAACCGTGGGACACTTCTAGGGTTGGCAAAATACCGTTTTTTTCAAATCGTGGTAAAAAAACTTGTATTTTTACCGGTAAAATTACCGGAAAAATACAGAAACGGTCTTTTTCCCGTTTTTTTCAAGGCACCAATTTTTGCCCTGGTAAAAAAACGCGTATAAATACGTGTTTTTTTACCGGTAAAAAACGGTATTTTTACCATGCCAACCCTAGACACTTCCCACCCACCCGATGCGGTGCGCACGCGGCTGACGAAGGCTTGCGTCAATGTGAACCGCGTTGCGGCAAGTGCACCACGGTACACCGCACCGTCGCACGGCACGTCACTGGTACGGTGGTGTTGTAATTGGTAATTAATGAGATGTAACTAATTTGTTGTTGTTTGTTATTATTGTGACGAACCGAAGTTAAACGTGCCATCGAGCAGATTGGTGACAAGGAACCGCGTTTTTTGATGGGCGATAACAGGAGCAGCAGCTTTTTCTGCAGCGACCTTGAACCAGTGAAAGTGGAAACCTCACCTTACTAAAAAGGAACCATTCAGCGTTGTAAAGTTTCTTCGACCGTTTAAGCAAAAAATCCAGAAATCTTATTATTATTCATTTCTGTCTTTTTCAGCAGCCCAAACGGCAGCAGTCTCCGGCTGCAGTCGTTGTCGTCGCCGTGCGTCAGTTTTGGCGCGGACGAAGCACGCACGTCAAACGATGGTGATAGATTGAAGTCAATGGTACAAACACAGACCACGGGCGACTTGAACAGCGTCGAATCGTCCAGTCCCAACGAACGGTCTGACGTCGCGTCTGTTTCCGATGGTTTGTTTTGTAAGTCTGATCTGGCAGTTTCAAATTGCACCGGTTGGTGCGATCCAGAGCAGAGGCCGCTGGTTGTCGGATGCAGATGGACCAGTGGGACAGCTGGTGTTTCAAAAACGGCATTCATGAAACAGTATTTATTGACGCGCAGCTGTGTTAAAACATGAAATACTGCCTCATGAATACGCCTTTAATGCGAGCCCGTGGTTAGTCACTGATTTTCAGTCAAGAATTGGCTTCATAATTTGTACAGTACAGTTTTCTCTCTTTCTGCGAGTGATAAACCCACGCCCACTTGATTGGCTTTCAGGGCAGCCAATCAGAATGAAGCACTGAAAATGTCCATATGTCTACATTTCTCTCCAATCCACCCAGAATCGAATCGCGAGCGAACGGCAGCCGCTGCGAATGAAGTGACCGCTGCTGAGTGCAGACTCGTCAGTGTGGCCAGGCACGACAGTCACGCGCATTGCTGGCCGCCGCACACCGCCATGGTTGCTTATTTTTGTTACTTTTTGTTATTTTTGACCACGTTATTTTTGTTACTTTTTGTTTGGCACGCTTTCGGCCCGTTTTCGGAAACTGAACTGTCGGATATGCGTGTACAGTCGATCGATACCAGTCGACTCGGTAACAGTTCGAAATTTCTTTGTCGCAGGAACACCGTTTCGTGGTCTATATCCAGATGCAGCTTGGTGCGAGCACACTGCAGGCATACTTGAGCAATCGTGTTCACGATGTGATGCCCGGAGAAAGTGCGGTTTTTAGATATTTTTATATCTCGTCATAAAAACTGCGTCG
The DNA here is from genome assembly GCA_030248135.1 of Theristus sp. LFF4_11. Taxonomy (NCBI): domain Eukaryota; kingdom Metazoa; phylum Nematoda; class Chromadorea; order Monhysterida; family Xyalidae; genus Theristus; species Theristus sp. LFF4_11. Next base: position 21,937 of record JASANC010000511.1, on the reverse strand, counting down.
TTTGGAAAGTTGCTGCACTGATTTGTGTGCGCAGTGGAATTAAACCCAAAAAACGCGCACGATACCGCATTGCGTCTCGAATTCTGTGAGTGCCAAAAAACCATGTGAGAAGAGCAAGACAGAACGGAACAAAGGGGATCATCAAACACAGTTTCTAGTGATCCTTTCTCATTGGCGATCAGGGATGTTTGTTTGCAGTTCGACAGTTTCGAGTACCGATGCGGTTGAGATTAGGGTTGGCAAAATACCGTTTTTTTTCAAATCGTGGTAAAAAAACCTGTATTTTTACCGGTAAAATTACCGTAATTTTACCGAAAAAAAAACGAAAGCCAAAAAGTTGTAAAAACCCACATATTTTTCGCAGCCGACTTTAAACTTGAACCAGGATTTGTGAAAACAATTTTCAGAATGCTTTGTTCAAATTATCGTGCACCAACAAAGAAAATAAATTATGTTTGGGCTTGAAAACCCAAAAGGTTAGCAATAAATCGAACATTATCTTTTTCTCAATCGTTTATATTCCACCAATTACACAGGAAAAACCACAGCGTTTTCACCGGACAGTCTTTGGTCACAATAGACGAACAAAATTTGCTGCAATAACGCAATTAAACCGAATTTAGAGTCAGTTCAGATCAAAAAGAAAACAAATCAGTAATTGTGTAAGAAAGACAATTGAGCGAAATTTGGAATTTTTGAAATTTTCAGCTCAGCTCGGCAGCTCCAGCCGATTCTTGCACCTCGCTTAACAGTTCTTTCAAAACATCAGTGTCAATTTCGTCATCATATTTTTCTCCACAGATTTTCTCATTTTCTCATCAAAAATGATATAAAAACTCAGGGTCCGAAATTGAAAAAAAACCAGAAAAATACGAAAAAAAAACCGGAAAAATCAGAAACGGTCTTTTTCCCGTTTTTTTTCAAGGCCCCAATTTTTGCCTTGGTAAAAAAACGCGTTTAAATACGTGTTTTTTTACCGGTAAAAAACCGGTATTTTTACCATGCCAACCCTAGTTGAGATACCGTACTCCAATGAATCTATAAATTACATTCGTCATTAATGCTATTAGTCGGTTTGTGAAAGCCTGTCAGACAAAATCGACGTCTTTCAGATTTGTTCTCGCGCGTCGACGTCACGTACAACCATCGATTGCTGTATCAACTGCTCAGTGCGTTACAGTACATCCATTCGCAAGCACTGATTCACCGCGATGTCAAGGTAAACGCCATGGTTAAGGTCGCCTCGTTGCCTCCTGGTTTCTGCTGTTGGTTAGTAATTTCATAAAAAACTGTTTTCCGGTCTAGAGACAACGATTTCGTATCCTCGGAAAAATTATTTTGGCAATGGGCGATGAGTTGCTTGCGTTGCCCGTTAAACCGGACCTAGCGCGTGGCCTTCGGGGTCTAGTTCGCGGGCAGGATATCCGCATTTGGGAGTGATGCACATGATACTTCATGAGCACACTGTACACTGTAGTGTACCTCCGTCCAACGTGTGGTAGTGGTGCTACCCATCGCCATGATATACACATGGAGATGCTATCCGTGTCGACGCCCCGCACCGCGCGCAGATCCCTCAAGCCGCGCCTAGCTCTAGTATGTATTATGCAAGCAAGCCAGGGCCCCCACCCATCAGCCCATTGCGCCAAGTGCGTAATGGATTGACTTCGATTTTATATAATCGCTGCCGACGTGAAACACGCGCGATACGGGAGCGAATATCGATTTATCGCTGTGCAATTTGCGATCTGGATATATGAGTTTTCCAGCCAAACGAACTCTGAAACTTTTCAAAATGAATTTGCTAATTGAATGCATGTTACTTGTGAAATCAATCAGAATACCAAACTCAAGTGCAACCTGTTTTAGCGAGCTAAAAACTAGTTGCACACAAAACGTGCATTCGCTATCCAAGAATGATCTTTTATTTTGGTCCCGAGAGACTCAATGCGCGCATAGATAGGTAAAACAGTTTCATGCGTGGCGCGGCAATTCAAAATTAGCAAAGTGGTCCGAGTCGTCTAAATAGGGCCGAGTCACTCAGGCGACTTTGAATTGCCACAGAAAGGTTATTGTAACCAGTTTCCTTTCACGTCTGTAAACCCCATTTAGTCGTAGAACCTAAAAAAATTGATAATAGGTCTTCATTTTTTCAACCTTTTACAGCCGAGCAACATTTTCCTGGACGGGCCGGACAAGGGCACCCTGTTATTGGGCGATTTCGGCCTTGCGTGCAGGCAAACAACTGGCACGGATGAGCCTCGGAGCCAGGGACTAGGGACGTCCACCTATGCAGCGCCGGAACAGCTGACTTCTGATTCGTACACGCCTCAAGTGAGTTTGTTCTTTTTTTTGTTGTCGCTTGATTCTGGGAGAGAACACTCATTTCCTTCAGCGTGCAACTTATCTGGCAGTCTTTTTTTGCATTTTTGCGCTCAGTGATCGTTGTTCAGTTTCATTGTCAAGCGGCAAAACTCGACGAATTGAATTTTGAAGTGTTTTGAACGCTGAAAACTGAGGGATGTTCTCAGACTTTGTGACACATTAGCGTCAGTAGCTGGTGTGTTGTGTGCGACAACACGTCGTGTGTGGCATGTGGTAATGTTCGAGCGAGGAAATCTAAACAAAACTTGATAGTTTTTTTGGTGCTTACAGCAAGATATTTGAGTTGTTACGTAGTTTATTTGGGTTTGCTGATTAGGATAGAGTGATTACGACATGAATAAGAACAGACTGCACACTCATCTCAGATAATTACAGGTTATATAGCCAATATCGTGACATGTAATTACACAATTTACGTTGTTCCCAACTTTATCCAGGTCGACATGTACAGCTTTGGCGTGGTCGCTTACGAGTTGTACCACCCGTTTGGCACGGCGATGGAACGCGCGCAATGCTTACGTCAACTCAGGAGCGAACGAATTGATGACAGCTTTCAGCATCAGTGGCCTGTCGAGGTGCGTTACAGGTGCTGAACACCTCCTGGCCTGGGTGTTCCGCTCGAATAAAATGAGAAAATTGTTGAAATGAACGACCTCGAAAGTTGCGAATGTTGTAAACGTTTAGGACTGAGAAATCAGCATGATGAACAGAATGCTGTCGATACGCCCTGTGTGATGGTGAATAAGCATTATTTAAAAAAACCATCGATCACGTCACGTTTGTTTATTTCCGATCTCAGAGCGCTCTCATCCGTCAGTGCGTGCACGTTGACCCCGCGTCGCGCCCCTCTGCCAGTAGACTGCTCGAAGACAATTGGCTGGTGTCCGCTGCTGACGATGTCAGTCTGTTCTGTTGTGATTTCCGCATTGTTTTTTTTTTAATCTTCATTTGCGACCCACTACTTGGCTCTTCAGAATTTGAATTCAGTATCAGTACCACTGAAATTTTCGTAGTTGCTACGTTGTGTGCAGCAAAACCGGTGTAGTCGGATTTTCGGTTCTCGTACATCGAGAATTGCTGGGAAAATCGGGTACCGTGATGTAGGGGTGGGTCGGTATAAAAAACGGTTTTTTTCGGTATAAAAAACGGTATAAAAAACGGTTTTTTATACCAGCGCCAAAAAATGGCCAAAATAAATTACCGATATTTTACCGCGTAAATTTTGTTTTTTTTCCGGTTTTTTATACCGTCGAAGGACCCAAATTTCAATTTTTGAAATCACTCAAAATGCACTGTATTCCGCATATCCATTTCAATTTTCATTTTCGCCACTTCATAACTTGATGTTCCGGAGAACACAATTCACGCTCTTGGTATAAATAAAGCACACTGAGACCCGTGTCAAGTGTTGCTGGCAACAGCACGGAATCGTTGCTGTCAAACTGCGACAGCACGGATTCGCAGTCCCCGTCGGCAGCGTCAGCTGCTGTCACTGAGAACATTGCTGCGCTTGCATCGGCAAATTGTGTGGATAGCTCTGATGACGACTTCACTGATGATGATGGTGACGGCTGCATTGATGATACTCATGATGATGATCATGAATAGACAAAAATCGGGTGAATGGCTAATATTTATTCAGTCAAATTTCCTGAAATTTTGTGTCTTTGAACTCGGAAATTGCTCAAAGTTTTGTTGGTGATGTCGTCGTGCTGTTGTACTGGTGATAGTGACCCGAATCTCCATCTGATTTTTTTGCTCTTTCAATTTTGTTCTTGGTTCACTTCTTTCGTCTGTGCGGGTTCGTGAATCTTTTTGTCTTTCGGTGATCTTTTATTTAGAAACGCGGTGAAATTGTTGTGCAGTTACATATCTCTCGATCGTGTCAGTTCAATTGATTTGCATGTATCACATTCCTTGCTGTTTCAAATATCAATCTGTCTTGCGTTAGTTTTTTGTTTTAAACTCGCATCTGATAATTTTTCTGATGCTGCATTCTCTCTAAGCGCCACCGATTCAAATAAAATCAAGATTGGAATACGTTTCCATTGAAACACATACAGTTTCTGGCTACAATTGTGGTCTTTTACTCATTATTCAGCGGTTTGCGTAAAATCAGAGTACCAGAAATTGTCGCAATCACAAGATTCTTCAAATACTGGGTCGGTAAAAAAACCGGGTATAAAGAACCGGACGCGGTATAAAAAACCGTTTTATATACATGGATTTGAAAAAAACCGTTTTTTACCACCCCTACCGTGATGACCTAAAAACGTCCACAATATCGATCCTTGCCTATTAGAAATGCCCTGAACGCTGATTGGTTGCACCATGCTTATTCGATCAATCACTGCACGGCTGCATTCAAAGTGCAGCCAATCAATCAGCTGACTGCTATGCTGTACTTTGTGTGCTGCTATGTATGACTGCTAGTGCTGCTTGACTGGTACGCCAGATTCGTTCCGTTTTGCTTTTACAAACCATTCCAATGTTTTACTTTAGCGTATCAAACAGCTCGAGACGATCGTGCAAAGCCAGCGGTCGGAAATCGAAGTGCTCAGAGAAAAACTGAGACAACGCGAAATCGAATTCAAACCTGACAACTGATTGCTGCTAAACTGGAGGGTAGTCCAAAAGTGTAGGACACATGTTTTTATTCGGTTCTTTTCAACTTGCATGAAAATTGGCACACAACTACTCCAGAATAGAAAAATGCGTTCATACTTTTTGATCACTCTGTACAACATTCGGCTGTTATTGTTTGAATAGGTGCCTTGCCTTGTAAATAGCTGAAATTTGTGTCCGAAACGCTGATTGGTCATCGGAGCCGCGCGACGCAGTCAATAAGTTCGGTAGATTTTGTTTTTTCGTTTTGAAAATGCTCAAAATCTGGTCAGTATTTATTATTGATTTGTTTGATCCACAAAAAAATCCAGAATTGTCGCATCATAGCGGACGGTTTATTAGTTTCGAAAACGACTAATGAAAAAATACCAACCATGGTGTGTTTCAAAATATAGATTTTCTGTGCTTGCAAAAAAATAACAAAATACTCGAACAAATATTGTGACATCCATTTGGGATAACGTCCCGTGTGATCGTTTGTCACCTGACACCAGCTGGCAGGTACTGACAAACTGACTTTAGGGTGTACTTATGATATTCGTTTCAAGTCACGGATTTCGGGCAAGGTTGAAGCGCACGAAAAAAGTAGCGGCAGACAAACAAGCAAAGCAAAAACAATAACTGGAAAATTATTACAGAACAAAGTAGTCGTAATATCGGGAAGCACCACGAAACAAAATATATAAATACGCGCTCCGCCTCAGAACACGGATACACACGGACTAAAATATTTGATTTTCAAAACCACAGAATCGAAAAAAGATGTCGTTAATAACCGCACGAGCGGTGGTCGAAAATGAGAGATATGGAGATCGAATATAGTCTAATTATCAGAAACCGTCAGCATGGGATAACAACACGTCATCTCTCGCTGTCACGTTTCAGATAAAAAGACTTTAGCAGCATCCAGAGCACGGGAAAAACAGCATCAAATTTCGTTGTGCACAGCAAACACAGAAAAATGAATTGGAAGAAAAAAGCAAATTTCGATTCCACTTGTCATAAAAAAATTATCACATTACGCCACAAAGGACATCAATTATCTTTTCAGAACATTAAAAATGGGGATTTTGATTTGTTGGACCACTACTTACAAAAGCGAACAGCAATCACTAAGCTCTGTAATATTCTGCTGCGTGTGAACTTACACAACTTGAAACTCACAGTTCCAACACAGAAAACACGGCTTTCCAAAATTTGCCACAAATTCCACTGCAGGCAAGTGCTGCACTGCAAACCAATGACCGAGTGGAAGTATCAAAAAGACGAGAACCCTGTTTACAAAGACGTGTGTTATTACCGTATTACCTCTATTAAACCCCCCCCCAAAATTAAACCCCCCCAAAAATAAACCCCCACCCCCTCGACAAGTTTCCAAATAATCCCCCCCCAAAATAATCCCCCATGGGGGATTATTGAATTCTGTTTGAAACACATACCCAGCGAATTCAGTGGCTGGTTGCAGTGAAAATGATGAAATTGTGCTACCAAAGGCCCCAAATGGATGAGTTAATGGTAATTTCATTACAAAAGGCTGTTGTAAAAGGAAATTTCTATGTAGAGTAGAAGTTTCTGCGACTTCCTTCCTGCCATGGAAGGTCCCCCCAAAAATAAACCCCCACCCCCAGAAGTCGCTGAAGAAATAAACCCCCATGGGGGTTTATTAGAGGTAATACGGTAGTTTCACGCTAAAAATGCTAACAAAAATCATATCTGAAGACCGCGCACTTGTTTTAACAACGATCACAAACCACCGCAATGAGCGCAGCGCAAAAATGTCGCGTGTGTGTGCCAGTGTGTTTGTTAACAGCTGTGTAGCGTGACACAAAACGGCATGTGTCCAATGAAAATGCACCGTCTCCCAACCAGGACTTCACTCATCAAACGCGATCAAATTTTCGGGCAGCTCTTTCTGATGTCGTGTCGAGGCCTGTTTCAGGTGTTGCACCCATTGCATGGCGCGCGCTTGCGAGCCGGCACGGAACTTGTAGACGTTGCCTGGAAGATTATACTTCAAGTAGCGATTTAGCGGACTGGAGAACAACGGAGATTACAGAGAAAAGATCACATTATACAGCAGAATCACACATTACAGCTGGAAAATTACGATAATCGCCCATCATCAACTTTATCACCAATAATAAAAGCTTAACGGCACTTTTTGCTGTTCTGAGCTGAGACAATGAGTGAGTGTTGCTGGCAGCGTTTTTTAGGTGATCTCCTCCTTTTAGTTTGACCGTTTCGTCTCAAAAGTGACACAAAAAGCCGTCACAGTACACGACGGCACAAAACCGCAAGCAGCTCGCGTGTTTTGGGCAAGCTACGCTGATGTGTGTAAAAAAGCTCCTCTTAGTCTCCACCCACCTTTCGACGGCTCCTGCAGTTGGAAACCGTCGGGGCAAAACGGGTCACTCGCCAAGATCACCATCCATCCGGAGACGCACATCATTTTGTACGGCTTGGTTTTGAACTGAAAATGAGAGTGGAATAGAAAATGCACGGAACAGGAAATTATGTTATCACCACAACAGCTTGAGAAACAGAATGTGGACGGACTTTTTCTATACAGGCGCTGCAATAACTGACCACTGAATGACAGACAGCAGCTAACGCGCCTAATTCCAATCCAACTACAGTCTAAACCCAATAACATATCCAACTAGCTGATTGGGTTAATGCATTCTGTGCAAACCAAACTCAGCGTCGCCACAGCAATTCATGCACAGAATGTATGCATCACGTGATCATCGACCAATCAGCCAGTTGCATACAGCTAGTTGTATGTTATTGAGTCAGATTGTAATCATCTGGCAGAATACAAAAAAAATGAAAAATAGAACTACTCTCAAAAAACGGTGCCACTCCCGAGTGAAGTGCTGTGGTGGCAACCAATCCAGCAGGCTAAAAAATCCAGAGAAACACAATCGAAAGTTCAAAAAAAACTACTAAAAACCACCAACCGCCGTTCTGGCATCCGAGTTGATGTGCGACGGAAGCGGCGGGAAACGACGAACCGCGTAGTACAGCAGATAGCTCTCGGAGAGGCAACACCAGTAGCGCGACCACGCGGCCACCTGCAAACGGAAGACGAAACGAATAAAAAAATAATAAAAAGCGATAAAAAATGGATGAGAGCAATTGCAGCGCGCTTTCTCGAAACACACCATTTACTTGGAAATGTATAAAAAATGACTCAATTAGCACCATGCAAAAGTATTTCAGCCCGGTCAATTTGATCCATGCAGAAGTGGGTTTGCCTCTTTAGTGCAGTGATATTGCTTCTCTGACCGGAATTAGCTTTCCAAGAGTTACCAACACAGCGCCAACGTTGCAGTGTTGTTTTTTGTCACACTGCCGCGGTTTCTCGACATGGTGTCTGTCCTTGCTGGTCTCCTTTCTCACACAACAACAACAACAGTGTGCAGCAACGTCTCACAATAATGCCTGCCCTGTTTATCCAACACCCCACAGCACAACCATTGTCGCACCTTCGGCCTCCTGCCATATTTCAGCAGTGTCTTGCGTCTGACGGCGCCCTCGAACACGATCGACTCCGTCAACGGCATCAAATTGGCGACCAGTGGCGACGGCAGGTCTGCCACGTCGATGCCAACGGCACCAATTGACGGCTGACGATGTTGGCTCGGAATCGTGCCGCTTTTCGAGCGATCATCGGCCGTCTCCAAGCCTGCAAGTTCCATGTGCCGAATTTCAGGCTGTTCATACAGTTTTATCGGAGTTTCCTGCTTTCCTGCTTCGCGAAATAAAATTGAATGGAATGGAATGTGCCAATGGTTTCCATCCAAGTTGATGGTTACTGTTTTGGTCGTTGGTTCTCAGATTAGTTTCATTTAACAATTGACAGTGATTGCACATAAACTTCCAAAGTAATGCAAAGAGTATAGAGGTTGGGTGTGTTTCGGTTGGGAACTATTGGTGCGTTTTTTGTGCGTATCCTTCAATGGCAACACGTTCTGGCTTCGATCATATGTACTTTCACCTTGCATTTTCCTTTGAACACATACTCGCTTGTTTCAGACAAACACACAGGCACAAACCACCAACGTAGTGACGCTTGCCAGTGTGGTTTGTTTGCGATTGTGTAGTCCGACAACCGTATTAGATTGGAAAAATGCCTATCTAGAACAAAAGTGCACGATCTCCAGACCAGGACTTTACCGGAATCATCTGCACCAGCGATACTCCCGCAAACCGATGTGGTGAAAACGTTGGACGAATCTGAAAATGGGGAACGTCGTGATAAATGAGAGCAAGCAGGACAACAAATAGCAAGTTAGAAAAATGACAACTTCTGGACCAGTGTTGTGTTCTATTGTGTTATTAGTCACCTATGCGTCAGGCAAACGCACAAGGAAACAAGTTCCAACCAAATACAGTCGGTTCTCTGAACATCTGCCGACCCACCCACCATTGGCAGCATTACAGAAGGCGGCCGTATGCGACGACGACAACGACGACGTCGTGCAGGAGGAGTGGTCGAAATCGAGCAGCGAATCGTCCAATAAATGCCGGATCGCCATTTGTCCGGCACCCGCGGTCGCCAGTTGATACGGTTTGTTGGCACCGCCCGTGCCGCTGCTACCCGGCAGAGAGTCGTTGATGAATCTGCAGAGAATCATCGTAAAATTTTTTTTAGTAGCGTGCTGGATTCTGATTGGCCGCATTTTCAGCGCTGCGCGGTCGGGCAACCAATCAGCGTTGTCTTCAGCATTACCGTGCGACGGCTGTGGAGCGCACGTACTGCCATGTGGTGCACTTTTGGCCGCAAATCTCAGTTAGGTGTGCGCACCTCATCACGACAAGTACGCCACGGTGCACACACCGCCGCACCGGTATGTTCTTCTCAATCTTTCTTAACCAACGTGAGAAAACGAAATCGCCAAATCGCCACCGAAAGCCCGCCCTCTGGTGGCTGACGCTTCAAATCAACCAAATTAAAAGATGGTTCTCTGCATTTCGGCCTGGCCAACATCATATGCAAAAAAGGGGTGGCCTCATCAGTGATGTGCCCCTCTTAAGGCGGAAACACCATTTAGTTTTTCGTCCGTACGCACAAACGTCGTTCTAAATCCCGTGCGCAAACTAATCGTGTCCGTAATGCATTAAGATAGCACACACGACACGATTTCTAAATCGCGTGGCCATTTTTTACGTGTCGTGTCCGTGCGTACGCACAAAAAACTAATTGATAAACGCGCCTTTAAACCAATTGAGATAAAAAAAACTTGTGCAACAGCTTATTCACAGAAAAGTCGATCCACCGCTACCGCCTATCGCGACCCGGGTGGAAGAAGCCCGCCAATTCAAAAACCACAACAACAAAAACAACAAAGCGCGCGCACTTGAACTGGCTGGCATTCCCAAGCGACTGCGCCTTTCGATGCGACCGAACGAACGAGGCGCTGCGTTTGTGCGGTTTGCCGCCGGCTGGCGCTGCGGGCGACGTCACGTGCGTCTCGGTGATCTTCGCGATCAGTGGCGCGGTCATCGACGTGGACGCCTGCAAGATCAAGGGAATTTGGTGAGACGAAACGCTCGCTGTCTCGCTCGTTTCATCAGGGTCCTGGTCCGTTAGTGCATACTGCAATGCCCCTGGCTCGTCAGTGGAACGCATGACTAGTTTTTTTGTCGGGAACCAATTTCCTCATGTTTGTTTCCGCTCCGCTCAACTGCAGTCTACCCAGAAATTTTCTTTTCAGCTATCGATATCGATCTGATATTTTTTTGTCTTTTGAAACATAAAACAAGTCATTTTTACCCAAAAACTTGTTTTGCTTGAAATTTGCGAAAAATTCACCACATTGGAGCAAAATCTCGTTTTTTCTTCCTATTTTAAACATTTTAACATAATTTAGCAGTCTCCGCAGTTTTTCAACGTTTTAGCGCCACAATTTTAACCAAGAATTTGCAACTTTATCAAAACGGTCTAAAAGGCACCTGCGGTTCCACAGTAGCGTTCCGTGCAGCAAACGACATTCTCGCATGCTCACTCGTCGGCGTTACTGCGGCGGGGGGCTCGTTGGTGACCTGCAAAATATTGGGGTGTTCGTTGGATAAAAAAAAAACTTCAAAACAACTTCTTTTTTCAACAAGCGCATCCTCACTGCTTGAATCAACAAATCACAGCTATACCATAGAAGCCACTCAGCAAATGCATCTCAATCAAGGAGCATTCATGAAGCATCATTTAGTGACCCCAATGCTATGTTTTAACACAGCTGCGTGTCACCAAATACTGTTTCGTGAATGCCGCTTTATAGACACCGGCCAGCGGCTATCAATCACACCAATCAATCAGCACATGAATCTCAAACTCAACTATGAAAAACCAACTCAGCGACCACGCATTCATGAACTCCAACTTTGTCTCACATCTGCAACGCCATCACCAACTCAGCAACCATGCATTCATGAACTCCAACTTTGTCTCACACCTGCAACGCCATCACCAACTCAGCGACCATGCATTCATGAACTCCAACTTTGTCTCACACCTGCAACGCCATCACCAACTCAGCGACCACGCATTCATGAACTCCAACTTTGTCTCACATCTGCAACGCCATCACCAACTCAGCGACCATGCATTCATGAACTCCAACTTTGTCTCACACCTGCAACGCCATCACCAATCAGCGACCATGCATTCATGAACTCCAACTTTGTCTCACACCTGCAATGCCATCACCAACTCAACGACCACGCATTCATGAACTCCAACTTTGTCTCACACCTGCAACGCCAGTACCAACTCAGCGACCATGCATTCATGAACTCCAACTTTGTCTCACACCTGCAATGCCATCACCAACTCAACGACCACGCATTCATGAACTCCAACTTTGTCTCACACCTGCAACGCCAGTACCAACTCAGCGACCATGCATTCATTAACTCCAACTTTGTGTCTCTCACCTGCAACGCCATCACCGGCAGACTCTCACGTCTCGCGAGCGCGTCCGAAGCGACCGTCGGTCGAACGACTCCACTGTGCGAGACGTTCAGTTGTTGTTGCTGTTGCGCTTGTGCTTGCAGCTGCTGCTCCGGCGGCTCCAGCTCCGTCGACTGTCTGCAAAACAACGAATTTTCCGTGATTTTTTCTATTTATTTGGTTTCGTGAAGGTTTTTTTGGGAATTTCAGGAATCAGTTGCCATTTTCTGCGTGTTTTTTTCCGTCTGATTGTGCTGTTATCTCACATGCACACCTGCGCGTATGGCAACGTATATTCGATTTATGTGTTAGTTTGCGACCGTGCAGACCAATAAGAATGCGGTAAAAAAATGCAATGAGCGTCACTGAGCGAGCGGGAAAACTTCAGTTCGGTCCATTTTTGTGAGCAAGTACCGTTTTATGATAAGCGAACTATACCTGTACAAATCGTCCTCAATGAACTTCTGCAGTTCTTCGATGTAGCGAATCGACTCGAGAAACGTCTGCACGCACTCAATCGCGCGGAGCTCTTCTGCGAAATTTTGAAAAAAGCGTCTTCTCTTTCTGCCGTTTTTCATTCTATTTCCGTATCATACGAACAAACAGTAATTTAAGAAACGTTGTTTGACCGAATGGCTGACTTAGAAAAGCGTACAGAGAACGCCGTCAACAAGTGGGGCGCCCATCGAGTTTTTCAGGAATCATGTGCCACAACAATTCTCGGGAGGGGCTCGATCAACAAAAAGAATCTAACGCGTCATCATCGAGGCAACGAGGGTGACAACTTCAAAAAATGTGATAAAAAGAAACCTGTGTGACAAAAACTCACTATATTCAGAGCGCTGAAACTCCGACAACAATCTGATGATGTTGTTCATGAGCAACGAACGTTGGCCACCATTGAGGCCACCGGAGGACGGATGGGCGACATCGATGTAGACAAGGTCGGTCAGATAAAGACCTGCAAATATGTTTTGCAATAAAGTCATCAGAAGATCAACACATATTTTTGTATAAATCAATAGATCAGCTGCTCTTCGAATTTAGTACGCTGATTGGTCAGTTCCTCACTCAACAGCAGACGAAAACAGCCAATCATACACGTGCTGTAGTGCACAGCGCGCGGTATTTAGGTAATATCAATTTTTTAAGTCCTGCGACTGAATCCTGGTCTGCGACGGAAAGACAACTAGTTTCAATCTTTATGTGGCAATTGAAAGTCGCCTAAGTGACTCGGCCCTTTGTTGAGGACTCGGATAACTTTACCAATTTTGAATTCCCGCGTCATCCATGAAACTGTTTACCTATCTATGCGCGCATTGAGTTGCGGGACCAAAATAAAAGATCATACACAACATTGATTCAAATTCATTTGATGTTCAGGACAAAATGATTCACAATTACACCGTAAAATATTCCGAACCCGCTTTCGCACTCTCAAGACAAAAACACGCATTCCATCGGCTAGCTGCGCACGAAACCGGGTGTAAAAAACAACAAACGTGATCAAAAAACGGTGACTAACCCAAATACGGTATACAAGGCAGTTTGGCGTTCTCCATGTATTTGCGTAACCGCTCGAAATTATTGTCTTCTGAGAACAACTTGATCAATTTTTCGAGCGATGTCTTGTCTTTCGCGGTTACAACCTGAAAATTTAGGTCGGTGAAAAAAGGAGTGATGCATTAGCAAAAAACATCAGATTAAAAATGTGATGAATGAAAGAGTCGAGAAGAGGGACTCTTTACAACAAAGTGACATATTTCGAACGAACAGAAACAAAACTTGCACTAGATTTGCAAAAACATCAAAAAACTGTTAAAATTATACATACAGTCCAACTGCAACGCAACCGATGTATGGGCGAGCTCTGCAAACCAGACACAACTGCAAACGCGGCGTGTAAATTGTTCAGATCGACCAGTCGCTGAAAATGAACGAAATTTGATGTCTCCTGAACAAGTTTTCAGAATCGGTGCCTGATTGAAAGTGCTCTTTCAGGACGGGGCTGTGAAATGCAGCATTTATTAAACGTCAAGCAGTACTAACTAAATACTGCGTCATTAAGCTCCTTTAGTTCCCCTCGCCTACCGGACAACAAAACCATCAGAGTTTCGTGACTTCCGGTTTCGATGATTCAAGAAGGAACTATCAATTCAAAAAATTATCTGAACCTGGAGGGTATATCAAATTCAAATACCGCAAAAAACAACAACAACAACAACAACAACAACAACAACAACAACAACAGCACCTTCGCGATTCGTATGAAGTGCATGATGACGTCGGCGCGGTGTTTCGGCTTGTGCCGTGCGAGCACCTCGCGCTGGCACCAGAGGCACACGTGGTTGAAGCGGCGCGTGAACGCGACCACGTTCGGTGACACCACAGCCTTCTCCTTCTTCATCCAACCGCACGTCATCAGCTCCTGACAGATTTTATTGCAGATACTAGCACAGTAAATGACCGGTTTTAGTGCCAGCTTGAAAAACCGACTGAATAAAAAACCGTTTTTTTGATATTTTGTTGACAAAAAGACAAAGCAGAGCGTGTGCCAACACAAACGAAGCAAACGAAACAATCGGTTGACTGAAAAACGACAATGAATTCTTCAAACAATTCTAAAAACAGAATGAAAGAAAACGCAACGCACCTCCGGTTGAATCGCCTGAAACACGGGCAGATCCTGCAATGTGATCTGCGACGCGAAGTCGTCCGGTTGCACTTTCAGCACGTCGAATGTCACCGGATCGAATTGTTTGCCCGTCATCGACAGTTTCCCAGGCAACGACGTCGGCGACGAACACGGCGACTCGTTCGAGCTGCAAAAAAAGCCAGTTTTTCGTTTTTATTCGCTGTGGCATTGATTAGGTCAATGTTTAATGCTGCTCCAAGCTATGAACAGTTTTTTCTCTTCACAAATAATTGTTTCAATTTTACACACAGCACTTCTCATCTTTTGATCTTGTGATCCTACCTAGCCAGACCGCTGCTGACATGCACATGAATCACATAAATATAAAACGGGAAACTCTCCTTTTTCACAATGATTTTTGAATCGATCAAACAAAAACAAAACTGAGAAATGCACAGCACACAAAACCGACCTGTCGCTGTCGGCGCCGACGTACGCATGGTAGACGTCAAACGCGGCGCGCTTCTGTGCGCCGCCGTAATCAATCGGCATCACTTGTTCTCTCGAGTTTTCTTTTCTCTTTCTTCCAATTCTTCCCCTGTCCGGTTGTCTGGTCTTCGTTTTGCTTGTCGTTGTTTGTTGTCCAAGAAAAATTAATAATTGAAAAATGGTTCAATTCAAAACAAAGCCAATCGATCGATGCTGAAATACAACAAATGAAACCGATATCCAAATCTAACTGATTTTATGTCAGACGACGACGACGAACGTCAGACACACGGAACGGGCACCCGCACGACGAGAGCGAAATCGAAAAAGTAAAAAGCAAAGCAAAGAGAAAAAGACAAAAAACAGTTGAGGGAATGTGATGAGGCAAGAGGGCAGGGAAGAAAACCGGTTCATTCCAGTTTTGCTCAACAGAACCGGAAAAAAGGCAGCTTCACTTTAAAAGATTCAGTTCGTTCATGTACAGCTTACTGTTGCTAACGCACAAAACAAGTTTTGGAAAACACACAGCGATATACTTTTTCATAAAAATTGCTCTGTTTTCATTGATTTGAAATCAGTCAATCGAAGCTTCTGTGTACAATCAAAAGGTTTCTTTTTAAATTCCACCTTTATACCACTTTACGATAACTTTTAGTGTCAGTCAGGTTCGGATTCAAAAATTGCATGCTTAACAACAGATGTGAAACGTGTTTCACATGTAAGTCGTCTGTAATTTGCATGGGTAAAGTATAGATCATATTGAATTTGCTCAAATCTTTTATGCCACCAGCAATGACGCGAAACTGTCAACAGCAATATTGTGATGCTAAAAACAATGTATTGCAAAATTGATGGACCGTGTCGGTCGACGATTTCACCACGAATCACATTCAAAATTATCCACGAAGAAACATCAAGCGGCATTCATGGAGCAGTATATTTATTGACGCGTAGCTATGCGTCACTAACTGTACTGCTTCATGAATGCCGCTTTATTCACATGTAATCGGACTTTTCATTCAGTGCCATGCCACTGATGAAGATCATCGCGGTCACCAAACAGACGAGCAACGTGAACACAACGAGCAGCACTCTGTCTGCGATGTCCGCCAAATGTTCCCACTCAAAGTGCGACGCCTCAAAGTCGCTGCAGGTTTCCGAATACTCAAACTCCGCCGCCGCCGCGTGCTGATTGGCCGCGTTTGAATTTCGATGGCTTTTATTGGCGCGAAATCGCTCGTCATCATTGTCCGTGTTGTTTTTAAGCGGCAGCGTTTCTTCGCGGAACGTCACTTGTTGCTGGTGAACGTTCTCGTAGACGGACGTCTCCTGACTCGGTTCGTCCGCTCGTTCCGTTGCGTCGTGCTTCTCAGCCTGCAATGCGAGTTTTGTAACTCAAAACGGGAATTGGGCACAATAATTGAGCCTTGCAATTGGGTCTTCCTCCCACAGATTCGTATGGATTGTAACTTAGATCGAAAAAACTGCACAGAACAGAGTATGTGCAACTTTGGTGTGGCTGATTTCACTGATATCTGAGTTTACTGCAGCACAAATGGTATCGACATCTTCCATGCTGCGTATGCTGTTGATGTCTGCCTTACCGTCAGTGGTCGGTGTAGGTTTCATTAGTTCCTAATCAACAGTTCATCATTTCCACCGATAAGCGAGCGCTCCCTCCCCATGTATTCAAAGAACAAAAACAAAAACGTGATCATCTCTCATCAACCGACCGTCTTCATGCCCCACGCCGAGTATTGGTGCGCCAGCCAATAAGCGACCAGCTCCGGCCGCGGCGCCAAGCGAATCGATTTCGCAATGGGGTGGAACCACGGCCAGCGGAGTTTCTCGGGCACCAGACGGCCGTACTTCGACTGCGACTGCATCCAGATGAGTGCGGTCGTCAGTAGGGTGCCGATGGAAATCAACAGAATCACGTTGATGTAGAACCAACCTGCGATGTTGCACGTTTTTTTGTTTTTGTTGTTGGGATTTTTAGGCGATGTTTTTAGCCAGGGCTAACCCAGAGAAGCGTACTGAACGCCATTGAGTAGGGCGCCCATCGAGTTTTCTCTGTCATTAAGTGCCTATACACCCCTCGACGGGGCTCGATCCCCCGAGCGCACAGACTGCAGTCCAACGCACTACCACCAGGCCACGGGGGTGACTACGTTGGTGTACGCAGTGAAAGTGTCGAAACCGTATGCGATGTGTGCTTTCAAGAATTTGAATTTGGCATGCTGATCGACTGCTTCTTTCGAGTTTTGTGATTCATGACTTGTCAGCATACATGTACATCTATAAATTGACGTTACAGGAAATATCGTTTTTGCATTCGCGGCAGAAAAACGCACCGAGCAGCGGTATGAAATTCGAAGTGGTCGGCATCGAGTCTGACACCATCAACAGCAAGATCGCCATTGCCAGCAGAGTGGTGATGCCGAGGTTGACCTGCATGCAGTCAAAACAAGTTTCGAAACCAGATTCTGCAAAAAAAAGAATTTTGGTTGTCTGTTCGACCACACCAGTTGCCACCACGTGGCACGGTTTTCGCGAGACGAGACGAAACGCGAAAGAGGATCAGGACAGCTCGGTTTGCCAGTAACTCGCGACTCAAGACAGAGTCTCCGCACCAAAAACACATACACACACACACAAAATCCCACAAGACAAGACGAGACATGTTTCGTGGCAACCCCCTCCGCCCCCGGCCCCAATCGTCGCTCACCTTTTCCTGACGTTCCCCACTGGTCGTGGCTGGCATGAAAAAGCCGACGACGGCGACCAAAGTGATTATGGCAGACGGGAGTACGAGGTTGATCAGATAAAATAGCGGCTTACGTTGGAGGACGAGATTCGCGTGCAACAGAATCCACGGCCGTGGACAGCACGAGAAATGAGCCTGCGAAATTGCTGGGAACTTTTGTATCCGTTCGCAGTTGTGTTTATGAGGTTTTACACAGGGTAGAATGGCAGAAATTCTTTTTGATTGAAAAAGTACCAGAACAGTTTTTGTCTGAACGGAAAAATGTACGATTCAAAGGTTAACCATGCAAAAACATGTAAAGTTGACGAGAGAGACATAAAAAAGTACCAACACTCTTATACCTCTTCTCTGCTCCATTGGAACGAAATCAACTTCCACTCGTCGTTTGCGACAAAATCCTCCAGAAGAACAGAATCAGTTTCCATCGTGTAGTCGATTTCTTCCGAATCGTGGGTCCATGATCCAAAGGTCATTTTGCAGCTTTGCTTGTCGAATGGAAAATATCGAATGTCCAAATGACAGCTGAACCGGTAGATTGCTGGGAACATGAAGCGCACCTGTGAGAAAAACACACAACAACCAGAACTGATGCTAAATTACTATTACCATCGGTTTCCCTTCTTTTGGAAAAAAATTGCCAACAGATGAAAGTTTTTGAAGTGTAATTCCACGCTCCCGAAAAATAATATCTTCAATTCAATTTTTGACTGTTCGATTTTTTTATGATTTCATTTTATTTCATTTCAGGATTTGGAATGGCACAGAGGAGCAAAGTCATTTTTTGCGAAAATGTATGTGATAAAACCATGATTTTTAAAACCTTTTTTTTATTTTTTCTACCCCATTTACACAGAATGACCGACAACTTACTTGGCCCGTCGGGGGTTTCGTTGTTGTGTTCGTTTCGACGACGACGTTGATGTAGCGTTCCGTGTTGGTTTGCGACATTTCAAGGCTAAGAGGTTTGATATTCTGTTTTTTTATGTGTTTTGTTTTTCAGTGCCAATGATATCTTTCGTTGTGTTCGTAGTTTTTCACAAATAAATCTATTGCATTATCGAAGCCCAAAACTTGACCCATACATGGAGAAGTCGTGGTTTTCTAATGCTGTTCAGATCCTAGGGCTGTCCGAGAAGCTTCAAAACCTTAAGCAAAGAACTTTCAGAAAATAGAACTCCCGCTTATTGTGAATTCCAACGCACTTGTTGTACAGGTAAGTGTCAGGCAGCCAAACACTTCTGTACGGCAGCACAAGTCGCTTAATGCCGCCGTTTTCAGATGGATGCCAGCCGAGGTACTCATCTTGCCACATCTGCAATATTGGGTCAAGAGAAAAGTAAGAAGATCTTTGGGCGTCATTTTTGATTTGAGCTCAATTTTGGTTTTAATTTTGTGGTTTTAATTTGAGAGGGAAATAAGGTAGCAGAACAAAAAAGTTTTTTTTGTTCAGTTCGGGTTCGCCCCATCAAACAAATCAAGTTTTGAATATAGTCCAAATCAATTTTGAAATCGTTTCCAAACCAATATACCGGTCCAAGGACTGAATTAGCGAAACTCACCTGTGTCACCCAGAGATAGAGCACAATCGTTTGGGTTGGCTCGATCTGAAATCCAGTTCGTTCTTTTCATATTTACGTCACCATATTCAACAAGATAAATTAAATTATTGCATGGCAATTCATAGGACAAGAGAATCTTTTTACCACTTCCAGTATCTGGTACAAGTTCATTCGAACGGTGATCTTTGTCGGTGTCATCATGTTGCGCACCGGGCGAACGCGCGGATCGTAGCGATCTTCGTTGATCAGATTCGCGACCAAACGATGCGGACGGGAGCGATGGTGCTTGATCACTGACGCACTTGCACTCAGCAGAGTGTCTGAAATGACACACTCAGACAAAAAAATGTTCCGTTGTTCTTTTTTTAAGCAACCGAGGCAACTTTTGAGGTTGTTTCTGGTAATCGTGGCCGGTTACAGGTTCTCAATAGCAACAATAGCGCATTTTGTAAATATTCTGAGTTTCACACGCTAATTCCGAAAATCACATTTTATTTGTTTGTATATTGATTTGAGTCTTTCGGCGCCTGAAGTCGACTAAAGTTCACCGTTTGACTTTTTTGTGTGATACACACATGCAAAGCACAGAGGAGCGGTGGCTTGTGGCAACTCAAGAAATGGGACTTCAATGTTTTCAACGTCTTCCTGCAAACAAGCAAACAAGAATCAACGAACACGACGACATCGTCCTTCGCGTCACTTCGGTCATGTTCTCGTTCAGATTCTCCATCGTTACCATCTCGTCATCGTTGGAGTCTGCTGAAATTTTTACATAAACATTTTAGTTTGGTTTCCGTTTTGGATCGGATTACAGTTTTTGATGATCAAAATCAAATTTTCTCAAGTTTCATTCGAATTATCGCGTCTCGAAACGACTGTACTGTCAACCTAGCGATTTGATCAAATGTACAGATCTCTGATAATGGGAATTTCTCCTTTAAAATGCATGTTCCAGAAATGAAACACTTTTCCGTGACAATTCGATATTGGTTTGCAAGCGTATGCAAGATTGTGACAAGACCAAACAGTTGATAGACTGCACTCATTGTGCTGAGTGTTTTAACCTTCACACCTTGAAATGTAAGCTCCGCAAACATCCAAATGAATTTACCCGTATTTATGTCGGAAGCTGAAATCCAAGAGCCTGCGAAGATCAGCATTACCGAAATACGAACACAAATTTCCATGATTCTAGCTGATCTGTGGATCTCTGAAACGCAGTGATTCAATTTCAAAACGCAAAGTTTGACGTGTTTGATTGATTTTCACAATTTCAGTGCTTTTCTCGAATTAGAAATACGAACCTGTTGTCAACAGGCTTTTCAGACGATTTTACGTTTTGCTAACCAGGAACACAAGTCTTTTTTTGCACTTCCCAAAACGAAAACAAATGGCATCGTATAACAAAAAGAAAAAACAGCATAACGGGCTTTTTCGGCAACAGGCAAAAAACGTTTGCATTTTGCTATCCCGCGCGCAAACGCCGCAGAAACTTCGGGTTTTTTGCTTATTCTGAATTTCTTTCTCAAATAGAGTAAAATCTGAGAGAGAGAGTGTAAAAAAGGGGAAAAAACATTCAGGGACACAGAACCTGATAAATGTTTTCTTGACGTTCAGAGACATATTACAGCTAGATCGTCTCGAGACCAGCTATTATAGATCGGTCATAGAGCTTCGTGGCGGACTAAAAGTTTTGGCATTTGACTTTACGTGGCTAGCAGTACTGAGGAGTGTGAGAAATTTTGGGCAGGCGCTTAATGTTGAGAGAGAAAAAACACAATTGTTTTGAAGCTGCTTCAATGCGTCCACACAATTCTTGTGTCGATACACGATGTGATGGTGGATTCTGTCAAACTGAGCGGCATCTGTTAGTTCTTGTCACCCTTGTTTGAGATCGTAACGACAATACGGACGGTGTGTGTGGCCTGTGAATTTCACTTTTGAAAATCTGTGATTTTTTGTGTGTGTTGAAACGAACAAGCGTAATCGTATTCGAATTCGGGAAAATTTTTCACGCAAACGGTTTCAAAGTACGATATCCAATTTTTTGGTGAGAATCGTACGTAAACGTAATGCGCAGAGGCTCACCTACCAAAATTGTTGACGTCAACAAGGTTGTTTTAGGGGTTCAAGAGTAGTGTAAAGAAAAATCAGGCGAAGATAAGTCGCCTGTTTTTTGCGGTTTTGATCGCCAGAAATGGGGGGGGTTTACCATTTAACGGTGTTTCTTTCTCAACGATCCCAGACTGAAAGTTCTCTCGCGAAAACAAAAAAAAATGATGTTTTGTTCGTTTTTTACATTCAATCGCTTGTGTAAAACACAAATTTTCAGCTTTGCTTTGCTTAGCTTCAAGACAATAAAACAAACATCTTTATGAAATGCAAAGAAATAACAGGCAGCAAAGTAGAGAGAGTTCAGTTCAACTTTAACGGTAGTTTTGAAACACAATGTGAAATTTCGGCTGAAAAAGCACTGAATTCGTTTGTTCTGTTGTGAATCATCTTCAAGTACATACGCATCAACT
>JASANC010000510.1:0-13793 GCA_030248135.1 Theristus sp. LFF4_11 | reverse complement strand
GAAATTTTATGATTTTGCTATTTTTGCCCGTTCACCCTAACCTAAGTCAAGCCTTTTTGTAAGTGAAGTAAGATCGATTTTACCCGTTTACCTAAGCCAAGCATTTTTTGTAAAGTGAAAATGCGAAGTTTATGATTTTGCTATTTTTACACGTTCACCCTAACCTAAGTCAATCCTTTTTGTAAGTTAAGTAAAATTGAATAAAAATATAAAATTAAACATTTTTTCAAGTACCCGTTTTAAAAAGCTAATGCCTGTTTTACCCGTTTACCCTAACATAAGCCAAGCCTTTTTTGTAAAATGAAAATGAATAGAAGAAACAATAAAGTGACGTTTTTTAACTCTCGTTTTACAGTCATTGGTTCTTTTTACCCGTTTACCCTAACATAACCCAAGCCTGCAAAGTAAAAAAAGCGAACAAATAAATAAATAAATAAATAAAAAATGACTGGTAAATACCATTGCGACCCAATTAAAAAAAACTAACTTTTTTCAAAGGCGGTTTTGTTACATCTTTCGCAGTCGCTCGTCAAGTTTTAGCAGCAACAATTGCCATGTGCCCATCGTGCGTTGCGTTGAAATTATCGCTCATAATCATGGAGTATTAATTTGAAAACCGTGGTATCATGATGACTTTCAACTGTGAAGAGCGGCGTTTTGTGTAAACAACTTTAAGTGATATTAAAAATAGATTGAGATTGAGATTGATGTGAAGCTTTCTTAAATAGCAAAAATACTAAAAATAGCAAAAAATGGGCGCCAATTCAAAAGTGTGACGGACAGACAGACAAATTGTAAATTTAGTAGTAATAGATTATAGATATTATAGACTAGCCAATTGACCCGAGCGTATGTGGCTTAATCAATTCCAAGCCTTTTTGGTGAAGCGGCATTGACTTAGAAAGAAAAAACAGTAACGTTTACTGAATAATAACCCTGAAGAAAATTTACCTTGTGCTGCCGTGAAGTCGCCTACAATACAATATTTTTAATGAATTTAAATAACTAAAAAATGCGAAGTTTACGATTTTGCTATTTTTACCCGTTTACCCTAACCGAAGGCAAGCCTTTTTGTAAGTGAAGTAAAATTGAATAAAAAATATAAAAACTAACGTTTTTTTTCATTTACCCGTTTTAAAAAGCCAATGCTTTTTTACCCGTTTACCTAAGCCAAGCCTTTTTTGTAAAGTGAAAATGCGAAGTTTATGATTTTGCTTTTTTCCCCGTTCACCTTAACCTAAGTCAACCCCTTTTGTAAGTTAAGTAAGATTGAATAAAAAACATAAAAATTAACGTTTTTTTCATTAAAAAATACCCGTTTTAAAAAGCTAATGCTTCTTTTACCCGGTTACCCTAACATAAGCCAAGCCTTTTTTCTAAAGTGAAAATGTACAGAAGAAACAAAAAAGTGACGTTGATAATTTCGTTTTGCAGTCGTTATCGCTCATACCTGTAACCATGGAGTATCAATTTCAATGAAATTTACTTGTTTTGAGTCCAAAGTGCAACTTGCAATGCCGATGTCGATGTGCGTTTTGCAACCCGATTTTTAAAAACAAAAAAGTTCAAACTTTTTTCAAAGACGGTTTTGTTACATCTTTCCCAGTCGATCATCAAGTTTTGATCAGCCACGCTTCCATTTACCTATGCTGTGCTGAACTGTCGCTGTTCACCAAAGAGTATCATGATGACTCCAGCTATATGAAGAGCGACGTTGTGAGTAAACAATCTCAACTGGCATTAATAAAAAAATTGGTTAAGGAAATTGAGATGGAGTTTTGTTAAGTAGCAAAAATGGGCGCCAATTCAAATTGCAAAAAAGTGCCACAGACAAATTGTAAATTTAGTAGTAGTAGACTAGCCAATTGACCCGAGCGCATGTGGCTTAATCAATGCCAAGCCTTTTTGGTGAAGTGGCATTGACTTAGAAAGAAAAAACAGTAACGTTTACTGAATAATAACCCTGAAGAAAATTTACCTTGCGCTGCCGTGAAGTCGCCTACAATACAATATTTTTTAATGTATTTAAATAAATAAAAAATGCGAAGTTTATGATTTTGCTATTTTTACCCGTTTACCATAACCGAAGGCAAGCCTTTTTGTAAGTAAAGTAAAATTGAATAAAAAATATAAAAACTAACGTTTTTTCATTTACCCGTTTTAAAAAGCTTTTCCCGTTTACCTAAGCCAAGCCTTTTTTGTAAAGTGAAAATGCGAAGTTTATGATTTTGCTATTTTTCCCCGTTCACCCTAACCAAAGTCAAGCCTTTTTGTATGTGAAGTAAGATTGAATAAAAACATAAAAATTAACGTTTTTTTTCAATTACCCGTTTTGAAAAGCTAATGCTTCTTTTACCCGTTTACCTAAGCCAAGCCTTTTTTGCAAAGTGAAAATGCGAAGTTTATGATTTTGCTATTTTTACCCGTTCACCCCAACCTAAGTCAAGCCTTTTTGTAAGTTAAGTAAGATTGAATAAAAAATATAAAAATTGACGTTTTTTTCATTAAAAAATACCCGTTTCAAAAAGCTAATGCTTCTTTTACCCGGTTACACTAACATAAGCCAAGCCTTTTTTCTAAAGTATAAATGAATAGAAGAAACAAAAAAGTGACGTTTATAATTTTGTTTTGCAGTCATTGAAGTTTTACCCGTTTACCCCAACATGACCCAAACATTTTGCAAAGTGAAAATGAATGGTAAATACCATTTCGACCCAATTAAAAAACTAACTTTTTTCAGAGACGGTTTTGTTACATCTTTCGCAGTCGCTCGTCAAGTTTTGAGCAGCAACAATTGCCAGTTGCCCATCGTGCGTTACGTTGAAATTATCGCTCATAACCACGGAGTATCAATTTGAAAATGAAACATGGAGTATCAATTTCAATGAAATTTACTTGTTTTGAATCCAAAGTGCAACTTGCAATGCCGATGTCGATGTGCGTTTTGTTTTGCAACCCGATTTTTAAAAACAAAAAAGTTCAAACTTTTTTCAAAGACGGTTTTGTTACATCTTTCCCAGTCGATCATCAAGTTTTGATCAGCCACGCTTCCATTTGCCTATGCTGCGCTGAAATGTCTCTGTTTTAACCAAAGAGTATCATGATGACTCCAGCTATGAAGAGCGACGTTTTGAGAAAACAATCTCAACTGGCATTAATAAAAAAATAGGTTAAGGAAATTGAGATGGGAGTTTTATTAAGTAGCAAAAAAAATAGGTTAAGGAAATTGAGATGGGAGTTTTATTAAGTAGCAAAAATGGGCGCCAATTCAAATTGCAAAAAAGTGCCACAGACAAATAGTAAATTTAGTAGTTGTAGACTAGCCAATTGACCCGAGCGTACGTGGCTTAATCAATGTCAAGCCTTTTTGGTGAAGTGGCATTGAATTAAAAAGAAAAAAACAGTAACGTTTACTGAATAACAAATCTGAAGAAAAATTACCTTGTGCTGCCGTGATGCCGCCAACAATACAATATTTTTTAATGTATTTAAATAAATAAAAAATGCGAAGTTTATGATTTTGCTATTTTTACCCGGTCACCCTAACCTAAGGCAAGCCTTTTTGTAAGTGAAGTAAAACTGAAAAAAATATAAAAATTAACGTTTTTTTCAATTACCCTTTTAAAAAAGCTAATGC
Organism: Theristus sp. LFF4_11; assembly: GCA_030248135.1. Lineage (NCBI taxonomy): Eukaryota > Metazoa > Nematoda > Chromadorea > Monhysterida > Xyalidae > Theristus > Theristus sp. LFF4_11. The sequence continues at coordinate 10,156 of JASANC010000510.1, read as the reverse complement.
TTCTTTTACCCGTTTACCGTAACATAAGCGAAGCCTTTTTTGTAAAGTGAAAATGCGAAGTTTATGATTTTGCTATTTTTACCCTTTCACCCTAACCTAAGTCAAGCTTTTTTGTGAGTGAAGTAAGATCGAATAAAAAGTATAAAAATTAACGTTTTTTCCAATTACCCGTTTTAAAAAGCTAATGCTTCTTTTACCCGTTTACACTAACATAAGCGAAGCCTTTTTTGTAAAGTGAAAATGTGAAGTTTATGATTTTGCTATTTTTACCCGTTCACCCTAACCTAAGTCAAGCCTTTTTGTAAGTGAAGTAAGATCGAATAAAAAGTATAAAAATTAACGTTTTTTCAATTACCCGTTTTAAAAAGCGAATGCTTCTTTTACCCGTTTACCCTAACATAAGCCAAGCCTTTTTTGCAAAGTGAAAATGCGAAGTTTATAATTTTGCTATTTTTGCCTGTTCACCCTAAGTCAAGCCTTTTTGTAAGTGAAGTAAAAATTAAAATTTTAAAAACAACGTTTTTTTCAATTACCCGTTTCAAAAAGCTAATGCTTCTTTTACCCGTTTACCCTAACATAAGCCAAGCCTTTCTTGTAAAATGAAAATGAATAGCAGAAACAAAAAAGTGACGTTTTTAAGTCTCGTTTTACAGTAATTGTTCCTTTTACCCGTTTACTCTAACATAACCCAAGCCTTTTGCAAAGTGGAAATGAATGGTAAATATAGATACCATAGCGACCCAACTAAAAACTAACTTTTTTTGAAAGACATGAGCAGCAACAATTGCCGTTTGCCCATCGTGTGTTACGTTGAAATTATCGCTCATAACCATGGAGTATCAATTTGAAAACAGTAGTATCATGATGACTTTCAGCTATGAAGAGCGGCGCTTTGTTTAAGTAATTTCAAGTGATATTAAAGATAGATAAAGGTTGAGATTGAGATGAAGCTTTCTTAAATGGCAAAAATAACAAAAAATGGGCGCCAATTCAAAAGTGTGACGGACAGACAGACAAATTGTAAATTTAGTAGTAATAGATCATTCAGTGCTGTCATCAATCAACGTTCCGTCGCAATGGTTAGGTTGGTTGATGGTGATGTAAAAAGATGAGATTATAATGTACGGGAACGAATTGTTCCAAAGAAGCCGTTATCCATTGACGGCACATCCGAGTGTGATCGATAGCAAGAATTGGAAAAACGGGTCTCCCAAAAAAACGAATTTGTGACTTTAATATCTATCTTTAATATAATTGTGACGTGTTAAATTATCTATCGTGAACATGTTCTACAAAAGTACACGCTAAAAAATTTACTTCGGCTTCCGTTTCCTTGACCGTTTCCGTAATTTATTGGAAAATTTTTTTATTTGATTGTTGATAAGGTCTCAGAAATAGTCAGGTACTTTAAAATTAAAAAAAAATTGAAAACGGAAACGGAAACGCAAAAGGTAAATGCTTGAGCGTGCGCGAACCACTAAAAAACCGCTAAATCTGAATCATCACGTGTCACGTCCACAATTGGTCATCGTGAAGCTGTTTGGTATGTTTGGAAACAAAGGGTAAAGTAAATGATGATGCCACGGCAGCTGGCGGCTGTGATTTAGCTCCGTCGGGCTACATTTCGGCGAGCGCGTCAGTGTTACGTACGAAATGGTGAAGCCAATATCCAGCTGCACCTTCGCGCAAGCTGGCTTTGCCGAGGGCCAACACGGCATGTCGAGAAACAAAGTTGTCCACTGTAACACGCGTAATGAAATAATAAAACTGTAAAAATATTGGTATGTTAGATGTAAAATACCGTATTACCCCCATTAAACCCCCCCACCATTAATCCCCCCCACCAATAAACCCCCACCCCCCCTGACCAGTTTCCGAATAATCCCCCCCCCCACAAGTAATCCCCCATGGGGGATTATTGGAGACCTGTTTGAAACACATACCCAGCGAATTCAGTGGCTGGTTGCAGTGAAAATGATGAAATTGTGCTACCAAAGGCCCCAAATGGGTGAGTTAATAGTAATTTCAGTACAAAAGGCTGTTATAAAAGGAAATTTCTATGTAGAGTAGAAGTTTCTGCAACTTTCTTGCCTGCCATGCAACGTATTTTTGCCATTTTTCAACAAACCCCCACCCCTAGAATTTTTTTGTAAATAAACCCCCCCCCCCACCAATAATCCCCCCCACCAATAAACCCCCACCCCTAAAAGTCGCTGACGTATTAATCCCCCATGGGGGTTTATTGGGGGTAATACGGTATTGGGTAAACCATGAACACGAACGGTGGACGGAGAAAAAAGTTTGGAAGTAAAAAATACGGCTGTGTGTGGCACAGACGCTGCGACGCTGCAGTATTTGTACATTGTATAGACGCACTAAAACAGTCGCTGCTCTTTAATAAACAAATGTACGAAAAACAACGATTGCACTGACCGATTCATGAAATGATTTTGAATTTAGAATTTGACTCTCTCTATCTGACATGAGATTATTTGGATCTCCACACAATACAAGCTTTCGTTCATCCCTCTTAGGCATATAGTCACAGCGGAAGTCAGCGAATTCGAACACTTCATCGAAACTGGTGAGATTGTGTTTAACCACTTGATGAAGTATTTGCTTTTTGCAGTAATCGAGTGCGATAACTGAAAGCAAAATCTATGATGAAGAATCACCTGGGTCTGTGACTGACAATTTTCATTGTTTAAATTGATCGACAATTTGATTGCATGCATTTGTTTGTAAAATGCAGTTTCTTGGTGAAGTTTTTTTACCTGAACATTGCTCTTTTAGTTTTTTCAGCATCTCATAAATCACAAACAATTTTTTTCAATCAAGTCTGATAAGCACGGAAAAGTCAAAACATCGTAGAAAGAAAATACAGTTTGAAGGTGATGTTTACCGTAAGGTCTCCTTATATAAATTTGAAATCCAAAAATTTCTGAAAAAAGTGGAATTTTGTGTGACAAATTTAAATGCACGACTTTATGGTATGTCAGACGTTTTAACTTTCTGAAATTCTAAAACAAACCTGGTAGCCACATGTCCGCATAGCTGTGATTTTTACCTGTTGACCTTGACCAAATTGTCTGGAAAAAGTTTTAATAGATCAAGACACCATTGTCACAACTCTAAATTATAGAGAATCAGCTGATTCGTGGGTGATTACGGTATACATGCTTTCTGTGTATTTGTGTATTCCCCATAATTTGTATAATTGTATAAATTGTATATGCTGCAAAATGACGCTGTGTCGCACCACTACAACCTTATAATCGCATTCCACAGCTATGATTGAAAAAAACACTCACGAATCCAAACCAAATTGGCATGTCGGAAACACGAAAACTTTCAGGGGTCTCGTCACAGAAATGAATGTTGAACACAATATTTTCCATCATCCGCGGGTATTTGGTCGGCAATTCCGGTACATGGTACAGTGTTTCCGCGCAACGCTCTGGAACAAGTTCCTCACTGTTTTTCTTGTACAATGACAGCAACTGCGGATAGTCTGCCCAGAAAAACTACGAAGAAATGGCTCGACTTTGTGGTTCGTTCAAATGTGTGACGTTTTGGTCAATGCAACTTCATAAGCAGCAACAAGAGGTGAAATTCCAAGACAAAAGTGGTTTCAAACTTTGTCTCCACTCAAACTACATTGTACCTGCACTTTTCAAAATCTGTCACAGATGGCAAAAAGCATTTTCAACACGTTGTATCTTAGGGCCACCATTACACAATGTATGTCGATTTACCTTGTACGCATTGAAAATCTTGGTTTTCTTCGAAAGATGCGTAGAAATTGTGGTTGTCATTGCCGAGACACTTTCAGAAACTCATAACAGTTTTCACGCTTTGTTTGAGAGCGACTCTATAATCAACCCACAAAAACTGCGATCTATCACGCAAAAAAAATTATAATCCTGTTCTTTTTATACGTTATTTGGTTTCTATTCTCAATCCTGTTTTGAATGCTAAACCGAAAATTGCCAAACACACAAACAGTGATTATGGGAATGTTTTTAGCCAGGGCTAACTCAAATAAGCGTGCAGAGAACGCCGTCAAGTAAGGGCAACTGCCGAGTTTTTATGTCACTAGCTTAAGTTGGACACCCTCTGTACGGCTCACGTTCGACAGCCTAATTTACATGTCTAATCTGCTACCCACCCAGGCCGCGAGGGTGGCTTACAGATCAGAAGAGGAATTATGCTTGTTTACTCGTTTTAAGTCGTAAAATTTTTACTTGCAGAGCTAATAAAACTATGGAGATAATTTGTTTCCGATATGGATGGCTGCTGCCCAAAATCGCAAATGGAAAATGACGGAACTGTTGGCCAAAATCTTCAGTCCAAAATCTACGGCAAAAGCTATGTCAAACATTGCGTGCGTGGTGCGTGAGTGAGTGCGTGCGTGCGTGCGTGCGTGCGTGCGTGCGTGCGTGCGTGCGTGTATGTGTCCAGACAAAAAAATCGAGCAGGATTGCGATGTGGGATAGCATTCGAAATAGAATTGGGCATAGAATCAATTGGGATTTCAAATAGTAATTGGGTAAGAGATCTAGCATCTAAATAGCGCAGGAATAGCATAAGATTAGGATTTCTTTTTCGCCTGTATAGTCTTTTTTGAATAATAATATACACACAACTTCTAGCTGATTGGTCGGCTCCTCAGGCTCCACGCCCTTTTTTTGAGAACGGGATTCAGTTAAAATCATGGTTTTTATTGATAAGCGATTCCCGATGATACCAACTTTCAAAAAAATCTTCTGCTAAAATCTAAGAAAAACCTTTTTTGACTGTTTGACGGCGACGACGTCGTCAATAAGTTTTACTTTTGAGTTTGCATTTGAAAACTGCTGTTTTTCAATGTGATGGCTGCTGTTTCGTGCTTGAAAATTTGTTTCAATACAGATCAACGCAACACGTGATAACATTTAGTGTATCAGCTAGGTACAATGTAAAGAATCTTCGCACAAAGCCAAGCAACCCGTTGCCAATCACTGTCATTTGTCTCTGCGTTGGATGGCTGGATAATTAGGTTGTTATCATTTTTTGACCGGCGGATTTGAAGGAACGTGTCGCCATTGTTGTTCACCAGCAACCCTGCCTTAAAAGGTTGTCATTGTCATTTTGAGATTTGTGAAAACCAAAAAGTTCTTCGACAGTTCGATATGTACTTTCGACGTCGTCGCCGCAAACAACCAAAGACTTTTCTAAGATTTTAACTAAAGATTTTTGTTGGATTTTGGCACACTTGTAGTTTATCGGTGTAGAATTTTTCTTCGGGTATGAAATAATAGATAGGAACCGCTTATCAATAAAAACGATGATTTCAGCTGAAATTTCAGAGATTTCAGTTCTGGTGAAAAAGAAGAGTGAGGATCATGAGCAGCCGACCAATCAGCTAGTTTAGGTTGATGAGACACCCTGTATTTTTTATACTGGAGTTGAAGAGTCGCTGCATTTGCGTTTATAAATGTTCTGCATTTCTGAGTAGTGTCCCTGGAAAGTCCACGTTAACCGTACGCAGTCTCTCTGAAAAAGGCAAAATGACACGTTTGGTTGTTTTGTGGGTCGTGTACAGCTGCTCAGTAAACTTTACCGTTGAAGCATAAACAGAAACGGCTTACCAATGAGTAGTAAACGGGACATCATACTGATAAATGGCAAATATTTATCAGCTGGCAAATATCAAATATCAAATATCAAATGCACGGCAATTTGAAATCAGCAAAACTGAGCGTCATCTGACGGCAGTTTTGTGCAAGAAAATAAGAAGAGAACGATTGTCGGACTGGAAATTTAGTGCTATAGCTGATTGGCTGGGGCGTGACCCGATCAGGTTCATCGTTCAGGTTCAAGCGCAGTGCCCCTTCCCCGGTCGACTGCTAGAGGGGTGCAGCGGATGCTAATCGGTTCTAGGGGGTATTGCAAAATTTTCAACGAAAAACGACAGAAATCGCTAAATTTCAAAAAAAACGCTGAAATATTTGTTTGAGAGACTAAATAATCTCATATTAAGTGCATAATATTATGATTAGGCGACAGTAGTCCTAGCTCTCCGTTTTCCCACGCCCTTATGTTTTGCCCTAGCGATGTACAGGGTGTGCATAAGAGCGCATGTGTTGAGACAAGACGTAAGAGCGCATATTTAGCATTAAATGGGTGCTGGAACTTCACACTCATTCAAAAGAAACACCTTTCAATAGAATCCAGATCCACAGAAAAAAGAAGGGTAAGGAGTGTGAGCAGCCTGCCTCGGTCGTCCAATCAGCTGATTCCCCATATTTTAGAGTTCGACTGTATTGTATTGTAATATGAAATTGATTCTTTTTGCTGACCTTTTTAAAGGAAAAAGCACTGGCAACTCGTGACTTTGACGTTTTCTGACTGCCAGTAAATTTATGCATGATTGACCAGTGTGATTGCTATCTTTGCATCAACGCCAACGCGCCAAAAAGCAAACACGTGATTAACACATGAACGTGAAGCATTTTATGGCAAAGTGGGAGACCCTGAAGAGGGCTGTTGGGTTAGGTTAAGTGGCAACAAGTGGCGAATGCTCGTGTGAGCTCAGCGTTGCCGTTGCTGGTCTTCGTCAGCAATTCCTCGTTGCTGCCGCCGACGAAGTGTGCCATTCGAGGCAGGTACGTCTGGATGTCTGCAGTCTGCACCGTGAAGTGGCATACCAGCTTGGTTGGTTGGTTGCGCCAGTGATAGAAGCCGATCGTCGTGGTTCTGAGTTCGTTTCGTTCAGTGTCGACGTTTGCGCTTGAGCTTGGAGTTGTCGCCAGCTAAGATGCGGGCGATCGCTGGCTCAACGGCTCAACGCTGGATCATGATGACGGTTGAGTAGAATACGCGATGAGATGAGATGTGCAGAGCAAAATTATCAATTGATAAATAAATAAAAAATTGATAAATCAATAAAATTGATCAGCAGAAAACAAATAAAAGAAAGAAGTACACACTGATGGGATTTCCATTGGACGTAACAATAATTCGAACGTTGTGTCTGGTATTCTTATGACCTTCATGTATTCGGCGTCTTTTCACTTGGAGGTTGTGTTTGGCGCGTTGGCGACAGTCCAATAAAATGCTACCGTTAACCGGACTAGTTAGATCAGATTAAAAGCACAATTGTATCCAAGGATATTTTGTTGGCGCGTTGGCGATGGTCCAAGCAATTGACTCATGATAAAAAAACATTTTTGCAGAAAGAATAACCATGCATCTTTTAGCACCAGCTTTGTGAAATACAAAACAACAGCTAATTGTATTTGAAACACTTCTCATACTGTTTCTTTTCTATGAACCTGAGAACCGAAAAACCATGATTTTTTTCAAGAAAAATTTGTGATTTTTAACTTTAATGGTTCGAGAGAGACTGAAATAAACAAAAATTCGTAATTTTTGTACAAAAATGTATGATTACTATGGGAAAATGTTTTGTGGGGGGTGCACCCGAGAGAGGAGGTGGTGTCACGAGACGCAATTTCGTGCAAGGAGGCACACCCCACACCACATCCCTCATATCTTCGGTACTGACAGTAACAAACACCCTTCTTCTAGGAACTTCTTGCTACTGAACAGTAAACGACAGCACCTAACTTTTATAAATCAGCAAGCGAAAACACACTACTGCGGAACATTTCATGAAAGCGGGCTGAAGAATCGGGTAAAAAACATCGAGTTTACCTGTTGGTTTGTCAGCGTACGCATTATTTGATTTCTGACGTTCACGTTCATTATATTCCTTTCTAACGTAGCACCCACCATTAAGTGTTAAGGTAGCCTCGTAGCAATATGGTTCCAAACCGAGATGGCGACACCGTTCTCTTTTGCGACCTGAAACGGTGATTTTAGGCGATTGTTTTAGCCAGGGCTAACCAGAAAAGCGTACAGAACGCCGTCGAGTTGGGCAGCCATCGAGTTTTCTCCGTCAATAAGTGCCTATGCACTAGTGTTGCGACGAGTACCGGTAATACGGTACGGTACTCGGGTACCGAACTTTTTTTCAGAATCGTACCGGGTACTGTACCGGAACATTTTTTTGGGAGTAAAATCGAACCGAGTTCCGTACCGGAAATTTTTAGCTGTTCCGCACCGATTACAGGAAATTCACGAGAAATTTACGGTACAGTACAACACTTTTCTGGAAATCGAAAAAAACGAAATCGCTTGGTCGCGATCGGCGGCAAGCGGCGGCATCGGAGTTTGGCTTGCGTGACTCAAGCTCGTTGAACACAAGCACAAATACCGTAAAGTCTTGCATATAAGGTCTCCTTATATAAATTTGAAAATCAAAATTTTCTCAAAAAAATGGAATTTTGTGTGACAACCTTATAAGTGGGAGCAGGTCTTATAAAGCGAAGATAAGGAAGACCGGTCTTTATATTTAACGGGTGGGATTTCAACCAAGTCATAATTTTGAATTTTTTATTTTCCCGCCGTGTGACACTCCGCCCATTTTTGGGTAGGGCTTTTATAAGTGGGAGGAACCTTATATGCAAGACTTTACGGCAGTATTCAACAAGCAATTCTGTCAGTGACAAGTCAGAGCTGTAAGTGGCACAGCAGCAACTAGAAACACCGCATCCAAAAGCTGATTGATCCACTGTGCTATCGTCAACCACATTACAAACACTAGTGTTTGCGGCTGGTTTAGTTTGTATGTACAGGGTGAACCAAACTACAACTTCAAAATGCGCATAACGAATGAACTATGGCCACAACGAAATTTCCTAACCGTAAATTCAGTACTGTACCCGGGTGGTACCGAACTTTTTTTCTATATCGCCGAATACCGTACCGCAAATTTCATACGCCTCTGAAATAACCAAGTACCGCACCGTAAAAAAACTTCCGTACCTCAGTCTTCCAAAATCCTTCCGTACCAAGGTCAGGGGAAATCCATTTTTTTACAATTTGATTCGTTTGAAGTAAGTCGTTGAGCTGAGTTCAACTACACCATTTTAAATACGATGCGGTAAACAAAAAATGCAAAAATCAAATTTTCAGAGCAAACTAAAATTAATTTTAAAATCCGGATATAAAAAACGAAAAAAATATAAATTTTTTAAACCTCTTAACTCCATTTGTACCGTCGCAACACTACTTTACGCCCCTTGGCGTGGCTCGATCCCCCGAATGCACAAAATTAAAAACGATGTGTTTTTGCTTCTCCGTGAAACGCTCATATTTGGGATAAGCCCATATGCGAGATTTAGCAAGCATTCATACGTAAAAAATAAAAAAAGCATATCAATTCGTTAAAAAGAACTGTTTTATTTTGCGCTTCATTCCTGACTTCACTTGCCTTCAGAATTGATGGAGAGGTACCAAGTGTCGATTTTCAGTTCGCTGAAAAACTATTTTTTAATTGCCGTATTACCCCCAATAAACCCCCATAGGGGATTAATACGTCAGCTACTTTTAGGGGTGGGGGTTTATTGGTGGGGGGGGGTTATTGGTGGGGGGGGGTTATTTACAAACAAATTCTAGGGGTAGGGGTTTGTTAAAAAAATAGCAAAAATACCTTGCATGGCAGGCAAGAAAGTCGCAGAAACTTCTACTTTTCACAGAGATTTCCTTTTGTAACAGCTTTTGTAATAATCGAAATTACCATAAACTCATTCCTTTGGGGTCTTTGGTAGCACAATTTCACCAATGTCACTGCATTCAGCCACTGAATTCGCTGGGTATGTGTTTCAAACAGGTTTCCAATTAACCACCATGGGGGATTATTTGTGGGGGAGAGGATTATTCGGAAACCTGTCGTGGGGGTGGGGGTTTGTTGGTGGGGGGGGGGATTAATGGTGTAGGGAGGGGGGGGGTTAATGGGGTGTATGCATTTTGTTTTGTTAGCATTGAATGGATTACCGTAATATAAAGAACGCGATATCGACACAAAGAAATAAGTAAGAAAGTAGAAACTACCGATTGAATCAGAAGTTAATGTGTGCACCACATTCCAATCAAAATCAAATCAAATCCAAATCAAAAAAATGTTAAATTCCATTATAATCGTTCTTGCTGAACGTGTCTATCGTAATATGTATTTGCAACAGAAATAGGGAAGCAACACGGCTGCGCGAGCACAACAAAACTGAACGTTATCTGACGACAGTTCAGTGCCAGAAAATGAATCAAACAA